>SJYC01042720.1:0-24143 GCA_006408675.1 Madoqua kirkii
AAAAAAAAAAAAAAAAAAAAAAAACCAGGAATAATTTAAAAAGAGAAAGAGAGTAAGATGATGTTCATTTATTCTGAGGACTGAGATCACAAGGAGTTAATGGCTCTAAATACTGTGGCCAGTGTTGGGAGAGAGGCTGGGAAACCTTGAGAGAATCGTGCTCTACTTAAATGACAAGTACCAGGATCTGACTGATATTCTCTGTAAAGTTTTCCCTGGTTATATCGTTTTTCCTTGGCACCTATGATTTATGGAATATACTCGTATTAATTAGACATATGCTAGTATTTGGGAACAAGAGGCAATAAGAAAATCCTCTCGCATTTCATTGCATAATATATACAATTTATTGAAAAGACACGAGTTTGGAAACTTGGAGGAAAGGTTAAGCACTTGCTTCAGGTACCATAAAGGAAAATGCTGTCAAAAGTAGATCACCATCCCCTAAATATCAAGAAACCAAAAAATAGGTTCTTTCATAGGGAAAAACAAATTAAAAACCATGGCAATCCCTGACTCAGCAAACAAAAGCAGTTGACAAATGTACCTGCTACCCTGTCTACAGCTGATCTTGCCTTTTCAGGGTGGCCTTATCAACTTAAGATCTTGTTGGAGAGTAATGAACAGGAGGAAAGACACTGGTCCTCGATTGCTCATCATTAGAGCTCCTTACATAGCTTGAAGGGGTGCAGGGACTGGGAAAAATCAGCGCTTTGAACCTCCTGATAATTGGTGTTCAAATCTCAAAATCTGAGTATTATTCTTGGCTAAAGTATTTAATATCTACCATCTGGCTGGACTGTTCCCTATATCCATATGGGGAAGACATAGTAGGCAAGCATTCATCCTTGCAAAAGGAGCCGGCAGAACTGAACTACATACAAGCCTGACCTAGTGTGCACTCCAAGCCCTCTCTTTTCTCCCAGTTTCTCCCATATGGATTAGGAATGACAGTCGCTTCTGGAGAGGGCAAGGGAGCGCACACAAGAGTAGAGTGTATTTTTAATTAGGTGCCCCCTAAATGCAAAAGCAAACCTGTATCGCAGAAATTTAGCAACATGAATGAACTATTTGTTGAATACTGACTTGGACATAACATTTTACAAAGGATATTTCTAAACATCCCAAGAACCCTGAAGAACAGGTAGCTCAGAATGACCTATGCAAGCAGCTAAAATGCCAAGAGTGGTGAGGTCTCTAACTCTGGGGTCAGAGGGCAGTGCTCCTAAAGTCCTCTTCGAATTCATTGGGCAATTCAGAGGACGTCCCAAAGCAAGTTCTTTCTTATGTTATCTGTGATATTTAGACTTGCTCAGTTCTCAGTCCACTTTTATAAATATAATTACCTCCAGGGATGTCTTCATGTTCACATTTTCCTTATTATGCTATTTTCTTGCCAGTGTGCATCCTCGGGCATCCAGCCATCTGACCATGGCCACAGGTTGACAGACACTGTCCTGCAAGTGGGAGCATGTTTATTCCTTTCTCCACCCGACCCCCACTCCCTCAGCTCCAGATTCCTTCTCTTACTCACACATGGTCCTTGGGATGGAAAACTTCTGCTCATATCAGGTAGGTCCCACAAATCACTTAAAGATTTGTGGCAATCACATAACTGCAGCATCACTGGTTTTTTAATTTTTTAAATTTATTTATTTGGCTGAGCCAGGTCTTAGTTGTGGCATGTGGGATGTAGTTCCCCAACCAGGGACAGAACTTGGGTCCCCAGCATTGGGAGCATGGATCTTAGCCACTGAACCACCAGGAAGGCCTGCAGAATCAGATTTTTCTAGAGTTGTTAAGATTGTAAAAAAACACCAATGGCAATGATTACTCAAGCTGGCTTGGGAAGGGATCTGCTGATGAGGGACAGTCCAGGGGGTGCTCAAATCATGGTTCAGGCTGTGAGCAGCCCATGGATGGTTATACCGCAATGGTCACTTTTTCCATCATAGATTTATCTTCATCTGATTTGCTTAAGAGGAACTCTTCAAATTTATTTGCCCCTGATTTAATATTCAGGCAGTACAAGGAGATAATGATACTCTGCACAATGGACAAGTCCTTTTTTTACTAAACCTGTCCAAGACATGCACATATACAAAATAAATTACATTTCCTGAAATAGCAAGTCTGTTTGCATCAAAATAAGGTGATTAAGAATGTATATCCTGGAGTCAGTTACTAAGATCCTTAGCTATGCATTTTGGGGAAATTTATTTCATTTCTTTAAGTCCTTGGCTTCCTTTGGAGAAAACAAAATAAAAAGAGAACTTACATTATAGGGTTGTTTTGAGGATTAAATGTGATGATGTATATAAAGCCCACAGCACAGCATCCAACTGTACTAAACACTTGATGATTGTTTTTGCAAGTACCTCTGTCCACATGCACACAAAGTGAACACAGAAGGCAAGGAAGGAAGGGCGTCAGTAGGATGGACACTTCCTATAATGAGTTTACTCCATTAGAGGAGATATTGCTGTTCTCATCTTATCCATGAGGGAAAAGCAGAGACAGATTAAAATGGCTTCCACCAGCTCACACAGCTGGTTATTGATCAAGTCGGAATCAATTCAGGATTCTGATCCCAGCTTGTTTTCATACAAAAGCTCTTCAAATAGCTGCACTCTGCTTCTAACAACACAGTGCTCTCTGCTATAGGTATAATCAGCCTGAACAAAAAGCAAAGGCATAATAAAAAAGGCTTCATGGAAACTGCTTTCAACTTTATTCCATGATCTTTTTCCACAATTTCTTAACTATTCACCCTCTGGTTATCTTAGAGGACAGGTACACAAGGCTGGGGCCTCCCAGGTGGCGCTAGTGGTAAAGTGTCTGTCTGCCAAAGAAGCAGATGCCTGAGACAGGAGTTCAATCCTTGGGTCAGGAAGATCTTGTGGAGGAGGGCATGGCAACCCACTCCAGTATTCTTGCCTGGAGAATCCTATGGACAGAGGAGGCTTAGTGAGCTGCAGTCCATAGGATCGCATAGAGTTGAAAGTGACTTAGCACCCACACATGCATCCATACAAAGCTCCTTCCAAGCTCATCTGGATCTAATCACCCATAACCTGGGTAAAGCATAGGAGTAAGAATGTTGCTGCCAGAGGCTGGGGAAAAAAACAGTAATACGTCTTTTAAAGCTGAAATGAACAAGATTGAACCATGTTCTTAACCTAGAAGGTTTTTTTTAATGTTCCATTTATACCTATTTATTTTGATAAGCTATTTTTATGTTAATCTTGTTTATACATATTCTAAGTTTCAATAAAATGTGCAGTGGCTCTTGTTTTTCCGTTTTATGTAGATGTGTATCATCCTTATTGACTTTACATAATGAAAAAGTGGCTTCCCAGTGTCATTAGTATTGATCTTGATGAGGGCGAAAGTGACTGTTAACTCTCAAAATCATCTGTAAATATTTAATCATCCCCATTGATACTATGAAAAATAGATCAAGTGCTCATTTTCTTTCCTACAATCATAGTATTTGACTCTATAAATAGAAGAAATCTGTATCCTCATGGTTAAAAAACAAACCAAAAGCAATAAATAAAACCTTAGATATCTATGGGATTTTTCAGGTTTCAATGAGAAAAAGGATGCAAGAATCTAAAAATAAATCCTTTTCTTAAGGTATCATTTTACCTCATTTCTAACAATAGTCATCCAAAAACATTTGAAAGAAGGTGCTGCCAACATCACAGCTGACTGCCAATATTCCCAGGACTCATTTCCTCCTGGGTTCCAATGGGACTGGCCTACAGAGCTTAGTGCTCAGTGCTCAGTCGTGTCCAACTCTTTGTGGCCCCATGAACTGGAGCCCACCAGGCTCCTATGAACATGAGATTCTCTAGGCAAGGCTACTGGAGTTAGTTGTATTGCCGACTCCAGAGGATCTTCCTGACCCAGGGATCTATCTTGAGTCTCCTGTTTCTCCTGAAATGGCAGGTAGATTCTTTAACACTGTGCCACCTTGGAAGCCCTGCAGCCCCCATTGTAATAAGGTGTGGTCATAGGACTGCCTTTGGTTACTTGCGTGTTAGCAAAGGTAAAATATTTCAGTCTGAAACAGTTAATTACCAATGCCTTATCTCTAGCTCTTTCTGCCCTTTGAGGTTGGTTGTGGAAGATTAAGACATTGAAGGAGCCCAAGCCACCTATTGACAGAGCTCCCTATTACTCATAGATGGTATTGAGTGACTGAAAAATATACTCTATTTTGTTAAGCTACTGAAACCCAGGGGATTGTTTAACCAAACCTGTCTTGATTTACTGGCCCAGCTATAAAATATTGATGTCCATTTTCTCTTTTACTAAAAGCAAAGAGTTTTTTTTAAAAATGCCTAAAGACCTCAGTAACAACATGCGGCAAACCTTTGTCCATATATATCATTAGAAGCAAGGGATAACAAGAATTAATATAGTATGTTGATGCATATATGTGGAATCTGAAAAAAATTGGTATATATGACCTTATTTTGGAGAAGGAAATGGCAGCCCACTCCAGTATTCTTGCCTGGAGAATCCCAAGAATGGAGGAGCCTGGTGGGCAAAGACTCAGACAAGACTGAGCGACTTCACTCACTCACTCACTCATGACCTTATTTACAAAGCAGAAATACAGACACAGATGTAAAGAACAAACATATGGATATCAAGGAAGTAACTGGAGAGTAGAATGAATTGGTAGATTGGGATTGACATGTATACACTACTGATATTATGTATAAAATAGACAATTAATGAGAACATACTGTATAGTACAGGGAACTCTACTCAGCACTCTGTGGTGACCTGAATGGGAAAGGAAAGGAAAATGAAGTTGCTCGGTCGTGTCCAACTCTTTGCCACCCCATGGACTGTAGCCTACCAGGCTCCTCCATCCATGGGATTTTCCAGGCAAAAGTACTGGAGTGGGTTGCCATTTCCTGACCTAAATGGTAAAAAAAAAAAAAAACCCCAAAAGAGGGAATATATGTATATGTATGGACTTTCCAGGTGGCACAGTGGTAAAGAATCCACCTGCCAATGCAGGAGATGCAAGAGACATGCATTCTCTCCATGGGCTGTGAAGATGTCCTGGAGAAAGGAATAGCTACCCACTCCTGTATTCTTGCCTGGAGAATCCCATGAACAGAGTAGCTTATCGGGCTAGAGTGCATAAGGTCAAAAAGAGTCAGAAACGACTGAGCAACTGAACACATACACATAAACACACACACACACATATTAGAGATTATGGGCTGAGAAGTAATGGACTTAACAGTAATTGTCCATTTTACTGGCTCTGGATCTTAAAAAAAGAGATAATTTAGAGAGGATGCAAAATTACTGGCTCAATTATTTTACATCATTAATTATTTTTTTAATTTTTATTAGAGTACAGTTGCTTTACAATGTTGTGTTAGTTTCTGCTGTATAGTAAAGTGAATCAGCTATACATATGCATGCATTTTGTGTGTGTGCTCAATCATGTCCTACTTTTTGCAGCCCCATGCTACTGTAGCCCGACAGTCTCCCCTGTCCATGGGATTCTCCAGGCAAGAATATTGGAGTGAGTTGCCATTTCCTAGTCTAGGGCATGTTCTTGACCTTGGGATCAAACTGGTGTCTCCTGCATTGGCAGGTAGATTCTTTGCCACTGTGCTACCTGGGAAGCCCATAATCTCTAATAGTTTCTAGTAAGCAAAAGAAAATGACTGGAATAAAATTCTATAATATATTTATTCAATAGTGTTTTAATAAAATTAAATCATTAGACTATTTTTAAAGGGTATATAGGGAAAAGAGGATTGTAGTCAAAAAGAAGTTATATTAGATTGTAGGAGTTTAGAGTTATTTTTGCCATATTCCAGGTTAAGTATAATTTGGTCACATTGCATTTTTTCTTTTTATTTACTTTTCCTCAGTTTAAAACAACATTTTTTGGCTCAGTTTCTATGAGTCAGGAGTCTGAGCCCAGTTAACTAGATTCTCTGCTTCAGGGTCTCACAAAAGTTCAATTACAAAGTTAGTCTGGAATACATTTCCATCCAAGGCTTTACTGTAAGTATCTGCTCTTATGGTTATTGGCAGCATTTAGTTTCTCATGGACTGTTGGACAGAGGTCTTCAGCTTCTTGTTGGCTGTTGGTCAAAGACCATCCTCAGCTCCTAAAACCTGCTTCAATCATTCCCTGGATTTGCCTCAATAGTCCCAAGAGATCCATTCTCCAGGAGGCTGATGTCTTTGGAGTGCATCAGGTGAGCTCTTCTGCTTTCCATCTTCCAGCTGTGTTTGACCAGTGAGAGACACCCAGCAGAAAATGTAGACAAGGAGGAGATTGAGTTTGTGTTTATGTTTCCCTGATTTCCTCTCCTCCTTGCCAGGCATTGAGTTGGCTAGTTTTTTTTAAGCAAAAATCAAAGCATTTTTAATCAGGGGCCTTCAGGTCCAGCTGTTGTCTCTGGATCCTCATAGCTAATTCCCCACTTGCCACTTAGATAGAGTAGTAATGGCTTCCCAGTTGGCTGGTCCTGGGAGGTTTTATTGTTCCCCTTGGTTTCCCTTAATTTGTTCATACCATTAAAGAAATTCCTTTATTTAAACTATCCCTTTTATCTTATTTGACTATGCACATGTTTGTCCAGGACTCTGCTATAACCTACTTTCTAAAAATCAGCCTAATTTTAAGTGACTCCTTAGTAGCATCAGTGACTTTCTTCTCTTTATGAATTATTTTACCCCAGGTTTTTATATAACATGAAATTTATCTTAACCATTTAAACTGCATGATTCAGTGGCATTAACTACATTCATATTTCTTGTGCAACCATGTCCAGAATTCTTTTCATCTCACAAAACTGAAATTGTACCATTAAACTATAACTCCTCTTTCCTCCCTAACCTCAGTCCCTGGAAACCACCATTCTACTTTTGGTCCCTATGGTTTTGACTACTCTAAATATCTCACATAAGTAGAATCATAAAGTTTTTCTGTCTTTGCTTATTTTACTAAGCTTAATGTTCTCAAGCCCCATTTATGCCATATGTGTTTCCTTTTTAAGGCCGAATAATATTCTAGTATATACCTATATCACATTTTCTTATCCACTTGTCCATGACTGACAACTCGGGATGGTTCAACCTTTTAGTTATTATGAATAATGCTGCTATAAACATAGATGTACAAATATCTCTTTGAGACTCTGTGTTCTATTTTTTGGATACATACCCAGAAGTGGAACTGCTGGACTATGTTATCTCTATTTTAAACATCTTTGAAGTACCACCACACTGTTTTCCAGAGCAGATATATCATTTTACAGCACTATCTATAGTATACAGAATTCCAGTTTTCCACATCCTCACCAACACTTGTTGCTTTCTGGGTTTTGGAGATTTTCTTTAATAGAAGTCATCCCAACAGGTATGAAATGGTAGTTCATTGCACATATAGTGATATTATACGGGAGATAGGGATCAAGACCATGTCCATGGGAAAGAAATGCAGAAAAGCAAAATGACTGTTTGAGGACGCCTTACAAATAACTGAAAAGAAGAGAAGCAAAATGCAAATGAGAAAAGGAAAGATATTCCCATCTGAATGCAGAGTTCCAAAGAATAGCAAGGAGAGATAAGCAAGCCTTCCTGAGTGATCAATGCAAAGAAATAGATCAATGCAAAGAAAACAAAATGAGAAAGACTAGAGGTCTATTCAAGAAAATTAGATATACGAAAAGAATATTTCATACAAAGATGGACTTGATAAAGGACAGAAATGGTACAAATTGAACAGAAGCAGAAGATATTAAGAAGAGGTGGCAAAAATACACAGAAGAACAGTACAAAAAAGGATGTTCACACCAACGTAATCACAATGGTGTGATTACTAACCTAGAGCCAGACATTCTGGAATGTGAAGTCAAGTGGGCCTTAGAAAGCATCACTATGAAAAAAGCTAGTGGAGGTGATGGAATTCCAGTTGAGCTGTTTCAAATCCTGCAAGATGATGCTGTGAAAGTACTGCACTCAATATGCCAAAATTTGGAAAACTCAGGAATGGCCACAGGACTAGAAAAGGTCAGTTTTCATTCCAATCCTAAAGAAAGACAATGCCAAAGAATGCCCAAACTACCACACAATTGCACTCATCTCACGAGCTAGTAAATTAATGCTCAATATTCTCCAAGCCAGGCTTTAGCAATATGTGAACTGTGAACTTCCAGATGTTCAAGCTGGTTTTAGAAAAGGAGAAGAACCAGAAATCAAATTGCCAACATCCACTGGATCATCAAAAAAACAAGACAGTTCCAGAAAAACATCTATTTCTGCTTTATGCCAAAGCCTTAGACTGTGTGGATCACAATAAACTGTGGAAAATTCTGAAAGAGATGGGAATACCAGACCAGCTGACCTGTCTGTTGAGACAACTATATGCAGGTCAGAAAGCAACAGTTAGAACTGGACATGGAACAACAGACTGGTTCCAAATAGGAAAAGGAGTCCATCAAGGCTGTATATTGTCACCCTGCTTATTTAACTTATATGCAGAGTACATCATGAAAAACACTGGGCTGGAAGAAGCACAGGCTGGAATCAAGATTGCCAGAAGAATTATCAATAACCTCAGATATGCAGAGAACATCCTTATGGTTGAAAGTGAAGAGGGACTATTAAGCCTCTTGATGAAAGTGAAAGAATAGAGTGAAAATGTTTGCTTAAAGCTCAATATTCAGAAAATGAAGACCATGGCATCTGGTCCCATAACTTCATGGAAAACGGATGGGGAAACAGTGGAAACAGTGGCAGACTTCTTTTTTGGAGGCTCCAAAATCACTACAGATGTTGACTGCAGTCATGAAATTAAAAGACGCTTACTCTTTGGAAGGAAAGTTATGACCAACCTAGACAGCATATTCAAAAGCAGAGACATTACTCTGCAAACAAAAGGCTGTCTATCAAGGCTAAGATTTTTCCAGTAGTCATGTATGGAAGTGAGAATTGGACTGTGAAGGAAGCATAGTGCCGAAGAATTGATGCTTTTGAACTGTGGTGTTGGAGAAGACTCTTGAGAGTCCCTTGCACTGCAAGGAGATTCAACCAGTCCATTCTGAAGGAGATCAGCCCTGGGATTTCCTTGGAAGGACTGATACTGAAGCTGAAAGTCCAGTACTTTGACCACCTCATGAGAAGAGTTAACTCACTGGAAAAGACTCTGATGCTGGAAGGCAATGGGGGCAGGACGAGAAGGGAACAACAGAGGATGAGATGGCTGGATGGCATCACGGAATTGATGGACGTGAGTTTGAGTGAACTCCAGGAGTTGGTGATGAACAGGCAGGCCTTGCGTGCTGCAGTTCATAGAGTCACAATGAGTCGACCTTGACTGAGCGACTAAACTGAACTGAATGATTAATGGGCAGAAGTGTTCTGGCTGTGACCAACAACACAGAAGCTGCCTACTCCGACGGACCGGGCAGAAGTGTGGCAGTGAGGAGCTACCCCACGCCTGAGGTCCTGAGGTCAGGTTGGCGGCCTGAAGGAGCAACCTCACTAAGGAGTGGGTGGCTGGGAGGGTGCAGGAAGGCCAAGAAGAACTACTCCATGTTCAAGGCCAGGAGGGGTGGCTGTGAGGAGATATCCCTCGTCCAAGGTAAGAAAACCCAATTAAGACGGTAGGTATTGTGAGAGGCATCAGAGGACAGACACACTGAAACCATAATCACAGAAAACTAGTCAATCTGATCACATGGACCACAGCATTGTCTAACTCAATGAAACTAAGCCATGCCCTGTGGGGCCACCCATGATGGGCGGGTCATGGTGGAGAGGTCTGACAGAATGTGGTCCACTGGAGAAGGGAATGGCAAACCACTTCAGTATTCTTGCCTTGAGAATCCCAAGAACAGTATGAAAAGACAAAATGATAGGATACTGATAGAGGAACTCCCCAGGTTGGTAGCTGCCCAATATGCTAATGGAGATCAGTGGAGAAATAACCCCAGAAAGAATGAAGGGATGGAGCCAGAGCAAAACCAATACCCAGTTGTGGATGTGACTGGTGATAGAAGCAAGATCCAATACTGTAAAGAGCAATATTGCATAGGAACCTGGAATGTCAGGTCCATAAATCAAGGCAAATTGGAAGTGGTCAAACAGGAGACGGCAAGAGTGAACATAGACATACTCGGAATAAGCGAACTAAAATGGACTGGAATGGGTGAATTTAACTCAGATGACCATTATATCTACTACTGTGGGCAGAAATCCCTTAGAAGAAATGGAATAGCCATCACAGTCAACAAAAGAGTCCAAAATGCAGTACTTGGATGCAATCTAAAAAATGACAGAAGGATCTCTGTTTGTTTCCAGGGCAAACCATTCAATAACATAGTGATCAAAGTCTACGTCCCAATCAGTAATGCTGAAGAAGCTGAAGTTAAACGGTTCTATGAAGACATACAAGACCTTTTAGAATTAAAACCCAAAAAAGATGTCCTATCATTATAGGGGACTGGAATGCAAAAGTAGGAAGTCAAGAAACACCTGGGGTAACAGGTAAATTTGGCCTTGGAATATGAAATGAAGCAGGGCAAAGGCTAATAGAGTTTTGCAAAGAGAACACACTGGTCATAAGAAAAACCCTCTTCCAACAACAAGAGAAGACTCTACATGGACATCACCAGATGGTCAACACCAAAATCAGATTGCTTATATTCTTTGCAACCAAAGATAGAGAAGCTCTATACAGTCAGCAAAAACAAGACTGGGAGCTGACTGTGGCTCGAATCATGAACTCCTTATTGCCAAATTTAGACTTAAATTGAACAAAGTAGGGAAAACCACTAGACCATTCAGGTATGACCTAAATCATCTCCAAGCCAGGCTTCAGTAATATGTGAACTGTGAACTTCCAGATGTTCAAGCTGGTTTTAGAAAAGGAAAGGAACCAGGGATCAAAATGCTGGATCATCAAAAAACCCAGAGAGTTCCAAAAAACATCTATTTCTGCTTTATTGACTATGCCAAAGCCTTAGACTGAGTGGATCACAATAAACTGTCGAAAGTTCTGAAAGAGATGGGAGTACCAGACCAGCTGACCTGCTTATTGAGAAACCTATTTCTAGATTAGGAAGCAACAGTTAGAACTGGACATGGAACAACAGAGTCGTTCCAAATAGGAAAAGGAGTACATCAAGGCTGTATATTGTCACCCTGCTCATTTAACTTATATGCAGAGTACATCATGAAAAACGCTGGTGATTGCAGCCATGAAATTAAAAGACACTTACTCCTTGGAAGGAAAGTTAGACCAACCTAGATAGCATATTCAAAAGCAGAGACATTACTTTGCAAACAAAGTCCATCTAGTCAAAGGTTATGGTTTTTCCAGTAGTCATGTATGGATGTGAGAGTTGGACTGTGAAGAAAGCGGAGTGCTGAAGAATTGATTCCTTTGAACTGTGGTGTTGGAGAAGACTCTTGAGAGTCCCTCAGACTGCAAAGAGATCCAACCAGTCCATTCTGAAGATCATCCCTGGGATTTCTTTGGAAGGACTGATGCTGAAGCTGAAAGTCCAGTACTTTGGCCACCTCATGCAAAGAGTTGACTCATTGGAAAAGTCTCTGATGCTGGGAGGAATTGGGGGCAGGAGGAGAAGGGGATGACAGAGAATGAGATGGCTGGATGGCATCACTGACTCAATGGATGTGAGTCTGAGTGAACTCCAGGAGTTGGTGATGGACAGGGAGGCCTGACGTGCTGCTGTTCATGGGGTTGCAAAGAGTCAGACTGAGCAACTGAACTGAACTGAGTGATTAGCCCTACATTGTTTTCTGTGGATATCAGCTCAGTCTGGGGCTGAAGACGCCATATTATCAAGTAGAAGGGATTTAAAACACTGCTTGGCAGCCATGAATTTGCAGCTTTTATTCAATGGTGCTAATTTTTTCCTCTGATCTCTTCCTTGTCCCTTTATATCTCTAATCCTATTTCTGCTGATCCTCATTCCCCATCACGGGTAAGAATGATGGTTGTAGAGATAAAATCCTACTAGAATAAGAGGTCTGAATTGGGTAGAGTAGAATACTATAGAGGGGTGATTGAATACAAAACAGTGAGAAATTGGGTCTCTGTCACTCTATCACGGAGAAGGCAATGGCACCCCACTCCAGTAATATTGCCTGGAAAATCCCATGGACGGAGGAGCCTGGTATGCTGCAGTCCATGGGATCACGAAGAGTAGGACTTGACTGAGTGACTTCACTTTCACTTTTCACTTTAACACATTGGAGAAGGAAATGGCAACCCACTCCAATATTCTTGCCTGGAGAATCCTAGGGAAGGGGTAGGCTGGTGGGCTGCCGTCTATGAGGTGGCACAGAGTTGGACACAATTGAAGTGACTTAGCAGCAGCAGCAGCAGCAGCAGCAGTAGCCACTCTACCAAATAAACTGTTATTGACTTATTCCTGGCCTGTTCTCTGTAGGATTTACTGTCAGTCCTAGCCAGAACTCTGCTTCTTTTCACGGTTTTCCAGGTAGTGCTCATGGTAAAGAACCCACCTGCCAAGCAGGAGATGCAGGTTAGACTCCTGAGCCAGGAAAATTCCCTGGAGGAAGGCATGTCAACCAACTCCTGTATTCTTGCCTGGAGAATCCCATGGACAGAGGAGCCTGGGGGCCTACAGTCCATGGATCACAAACAGTCGGACACAATTGTAGGAGCTTAAGATGGAGGAATTTTTAATGATGTGTGTCTTTTCATGTGGATGAAGGAATGATTAGTAATGTGTGTCTTTTCATGTATGTATTAGACATTTGACTATCTTACTTGGAAAAAAAGTACATCTATGTAAATTCTTTGTTCTCTTTTGAATTGAGTTAATTGTTTCTCTATTGTTTAGATTTAGCTATTCTGGATAATAATTCCTTACAAGATATCTGATTTGCATTTTTTTTCTCCCATCCTGTGCATCATCTTTTTATTTTGTAGACAGTGTCTTTTGATGTGCTAAAGCTTTCATTTTCGTGAAGTCCAATTTGTCCACAATCGTTTTGATGCCTGTGCCTCTAGTGCCATATCTAAGAAATCATTGCCAAGTCCAACACTATAAAGACTTTGCCCTATATTTTCTCTTAGATTTTAGTTTTAGATTTTGCATTTAGGTCATGGGTCAATTTTGAGTTAATATTTTTGTACGGTGTTCGGTTACATTGTTCTGCATACAGATGTCAATTTTACTAACACTGTTTGCTGAAAAGACTGTCTTCCCTGGGATGAGTGATCTTGATACACCCATCAAAATTAATTTGACCTTATATGAAGTTTTTTTTATAGACTCTATTATATTCCTGGCCTTACCTGATAGCTCAGTTGATAAAGAATCTGCCTGCAATGCAGGAGACCCTGGTTTGATTCCTGGGTTGGGAAGATCTGCTTGAGAAATGATAGACTATGTACTCCAGTGTTCTTAGGCATCCCTTGTAGCTCAGCTGGTAAAGAATCTGCCTGCAATGCAGGAGACTTGGGTTTGATCCCTAGGTTGGGAAGATCCCCTGCAGAAGGGAAAGGCTACCCACTCCAGTATTCTATCCTAGAGAATTCCAAGGGGTCACAAAGAGTCAGACATGACTGAACAACTTTCACTATTTTACTCCTTTAGTGTATATGTCCGTTTTTATCTTAGTATCATACTCTTTCCATTGCTATAGCTTTATATTAAGTATTTGAATAGAAAGTATGAATGCTCACACTTTATTTTTTTTTCAGGGTTGTTTTGGATATTTTAGTCACCTTGAGTTTTCATATAATTTCAGGATGGATTTTTTAATTTCAGCAAAAAAAAAAAAAGATTGGGATTTTAATAGGGATCACATAAAATCACTATGTAGACCACTTTGGTAGTACTGATGTCTTAACAATATCAAATACTTTAATCCTTGAACATAGAATGTCTTTCAAATTATGTATATCTTCTTTAGTTTCTGTCAGTAATGTTACAAATTTTTCATTGTACAAATCTTTCAAATGTTAGGTAAATTCCTAGCATTCTTTCTGATGCTGTTATAAATGGAATTGTTCTTGTGATTTCTTTTTTGGATTGTCATTGTAACTATATGGAAGCACAACTGATTTTTGTGTGTTGACTTTGTACCCTGCTACTTTACAGAATTCATTTATTAGTTCATTCATAAGATACTGCTTATAAGCAGAGATCATTTGAAGTCTTCCTTTCCAACTTGGAAGTATTTCACTTATTTTCCTTGCCTAATTTGCTCTGCTAAATTTTCCAGTACTATGTTGAATAGAAATGATGAAAGCAGGCATCCTTTTCTTGTTCACGATCTTAGAGAAAAGTATTTCGATCTTTCAACATTGAGTTTGACTTTCCCTGAGGGTTTCATCCTATATGGATTTTATTATGTTGAGGTACCTTCCTTCTGTTCCTAGCTTTATGAGTATTTTCATCCTGAAAGGATGTTGGAATACGTCAAATCTTTTTTCCACATCAATTGAGATAATCACATGGATTCATTTTTTTCCTGCATCTGTTCATGTAGTGTGTTATACTGCATGATTTTTGTATATGGAGTCATCCTTTGATTTCAGGAATAAATCTCATTTTTTCATGTATACAACATCTTTAATATGCTACTTAATTCATTTTTCTAATATTTTGTTGAGGATTTTTGCATCAGCATTTATAAGAAATATTAATCTGTAGTTTTCTTGCAGTGCCTTTGTCTGGCTTTGGCCTCATGATAAGGCTAACCTCACAGAATGAATTTTCTTCTCTTCAACTTTTTGGAAAAACTTTAGAATAATTAATATTAGTTCTTTTTTAAGGTTTACTAGGATTCACCAATAAATCATTTAAGCCTGTGGCTTTTCTTTGCTGTGAGATTTTGATTACTGATTCTGTTTCCTTACTCTTATAGATATATTCAGATTTTCTATTTCTTCATTGTTCAGTCTAATAGGTTTTATATATCTAGAAATTTGTTTGTTTCATCTAGGTTTTGCAACCTGTTGGTGTACATTTATAGTACTGCTTTTCAGATAATTTTACTTCTATATACCATATCATATACAATATGTATCATATTACAGTTAATTGATTCCTTCTCCTGTTTGCTCAAATCTAAATTTGTATTCCTTTAACAAAATTTTTGTTTTAATTATTTCACTTTTCAGTTACAGAATTTCTTTCTATTTTCCTTTTATATTTCTTTTACATTTCTTTTAATTGGTATTTACATTTTGTTTTCTTGACCTTTTTCAGTTCAGTTCAGTTCAGTTGCTCAGTCGTGTCCAACTCTTTGCAACCCCATGAACTGCAGCACACCAGGCCTCCCTATTCATCACCAACTCCCAGAGTCCACTCAAACCCATGTCCATTTTGTCAGTGATGCCATCTAACCATCTCATCCTCTGTCGATCCCTTCTCCTCCTGACCTCAATCTGCCCTTGACCTTTTTAACATCTTTTAATTATTTGAGCATCTTTAAGACAGCTTTAATGTCTTTGTCTGGTAGATCCACTATCATGACAGTGTTTCAGAGATAGTTTTTGCTTTATTTATTTTTTCTTGTTTAAATGGTCCGTACTTTTTGTATGCCTTGTTGTTTTTTAAGTGAAAACTGGACATTTGAATATAATAATGTGGTAACTCTGGAAACACAATTCTTCATCTTCCCTAATAGCCATTAGGCACTAATTTAGGTGTTAGATATTTACTAAATGAATCTCTCTATTTTTTTCTCTTCATAGACTGCATTTCTCAGCTTCTATCTGCCATGAACAGAAATAAGGAAATAACCTTTTCCCTAGTGTTGTATTTGGGTTCTGATTCCAACCACTTGCTAGGTTCTGATTGATTTCTCCTCTAGCTCAAGGTCATTGATTGTCCATTCTTGCTCCCCACCCAGCACTGCTTGATGGTAGAGGAAAGTGGATCCAAAACTGGACTGAGACTGGTCCTTGGATATGACTGCATGGAGTCATGAATAGTTTATGCATGAATAAGACATAAGCCATGGTTTTGCTCAGCTATTGAGATTCATGCATTTATGAGATCCAGCAGTTAGTCTCCTGATTAATATATGGAGAATAAAGCAAGCACATGTGGTTTGTACATGTGTACTTCTAAAAATTTTGTTTTGTTGTCATTAAGCTTAAAATTTGATGATAAACGTAGTGCTTATCATCATGAGTGGTTGGTTCTTTCTTCAGTATGGGCAGAACCATTACCCGATAGGTTCATCTCCACCCACAATGTAGGAACATCCTAACCTGAGGCACAGAAAACTTGAGCAGCTATGCATCAGTACTTATGGACCAGAATCAGACATAATATTCACTTCTTAAATCTTGGATCTTATTCTTTCCTCCTCTCATCATATTACTGAGTCCTTGACTACTTTCTCTCAGGTTCTTTTAGAGGTGAAATATTTGTTATCACAATACAAGCTTCTGAATTGCTCCTTGCTAGCGAAGTCTCTTCATCATGAACTTTTCCAAGACTCCAGACCTGTGACCAGATTTGCCGAAGATGCTGGAGCTAGCCTACTGTTCACAAAGGTCTGTGGGATACAGACAGAGCATTTTAACATGATTTGATTGTCCACATATTCCATAATCCTCTTACTTCTTATTTTTTGGAGAAATTCCCTGGTGGCACAGATGGTAAAGCATCTGTCTACAATGCGGGAGACCTGGGTTCAATCCCTGGGTTGAGAAGATCCCCTGGAGAAGGAAATGGCAATCCATTCCAGGACTATTGCCTGGAAAATCCCATGGACAGAGGAGCCTGGTAGGCTACAGTCCATGGAGTCGCAAAGAGTCGACATGACTGAGCAACTTCGCTTCACTCCTTACTCCAGGCCTTTGATTCTATTCATCTGCTGATCACTCATATACCTGACATCCCAAAAGACTTACATTAAGTATCCATATCCATAAGCATGAGCCAATGGATTAAGTTGCTTTTCTTATGACCTGACAAGCAGGAGAACCTACCTTCTGGTCCTGAGCTCCATGTTTACCTAGTTACCTAGCATCTCAAATTACTATGTCTGGGAAACTGTATCAGTCTATGCTCCAGATTTTTCAGGAACTAAAGTTATGCCTGACCTTCAGTCTTAGAGGCTGGATTTATGTATTTATTTATTATTTCTGCAATCATAAGTTCTCCCTTTTTTAAAATTGGTAACAATTATTGTATCTCTTTATTTTTTTATTTTTTTAATATAAATTTATTTATTTTAATTGGAGGCTAATTACTTTACAATATTGTATTGGCTTTGTCATATATTGACATAAATCTGCCACGGGTGTACATCTGTTCCCCATCGTGAACCTCCCTCCCACCTCCCTCCCCATCCCATCCCTCTAGGTCATCCCAGCGCACCAGCCCCAAGTACCCTGTCACATACATCGAACCTGGACTGGCAATTTGTTTTACATATGACAATATACATATTTCAAATGCCATTCTCCCAAATCACCCTCCCGCAACCCTCTCCCACAGAGTCCAAAAGACTGTTCTATACATCTGTGTCTCTTTTGCTGTCTCACACACAGGGTTATCGTTACCATCTTTCTAAATTCATGTTTTAATAAATCCTTGATGTGATTTCTGATGGGTTGAGAACCACCGCTGTATAAAAACTGCTCTTAGGAAAGCCTGTTAGTGAAGATTCCAGGTTTCTGCAAAACACAAGAGAGGTACGGGAGTCAGACTTAGTCATGGAAGCCAAGTTTAATTTCCCAGTGGATACATAAATAAAAACATTGTAAAATCCACACAGTTTTTAGAGTCACAATACATTTCACCAGGCAGGAGACATTTTTAAACGGTGTTGTCTAGTGACAACTTATAATTCAACATTTTAACTTGGTATTTGCTGAAAGTAAACAAACCTTGGGTTGTTTTTCCTTGGAGAAAGAGAAAATGTTTTAATAACTCTTTCCCCTCAAATAATGTTTGAATTCAGTTATTTAAATAATCGCACATATGTAGTGTAATGAATTGTTAGGGAAGAAGCCTTCTAAATATCAGATGGATTGTGAATATTGCTGCTGATGGTTTAACACCTGCAGCTGGACTCTAATACCTAATGTCAGGAAAATGAGAGAAACGGTCAATCTGTTACCGGAATTATTTTTTTCCCTTTCTTCCCTCTTCCCTTTTGTATTACTGTACTGAGCAAATATTGACCATGTAGTCATGTTCAGTCAACCCTTGGTACCCATGAGGGATTGGTTTCCTGGACGCCCGTAGATACCAGAAGTGAAGGATGCCAGTTAATTTATCAGAGAAGACAAGCCACCCCAGTACTCTTGCCTGGAAAGTCCCATGGACGGAGGAGCCTAGAAGGCTGCAGTCCGTGGGATCACTGAGGGTCGGACCTGACTGAGCAACCTCACTTTCACTTTTCACTTTCATGCATTGGAGAAGGAAATGGCAACCCACTCCAGTGTTCTTGCCTGGAGAATCCCAGGGACTGGGTAGCCTGGTGGGCTGCCGCCTATCGGATCGCACAGAGTCGCACACGACTGAAGTGATTTAGCAGCAGCAGCAATTGACTTATATAATAAAGCATGGTGTTTCCATATAGCCTATGGGCTTCCCTGGTGGCTCAGTGGGTAAAGCGTCTGCCTACAATGTGGGAGACCCGGATTCGACCCCTGGGTCGGTAAGATCCCCTGGAGACGGAAATGGCAACCCACTCCAGTACTCTTGCCTGGAAAATACCATGGACTGAAAAGCCTGGTAAGCTACAGTCCATAGGATCGCAAAGAGTCGGACAAAACTGAGTGACTTTCCCTTCCCTTCCCTGTGCACACCCACCTGTGTACATTAAATCATCTCCAGATCAAAGTACTTAATATAACATAGATGACATGTCATTAGTTGCTGGCACACCTCAAAATCAAGTTTTGTTTTTTTGGAACTTTCTTTAATCTCCCCCACCCCCAAATGTTTCCTATTTGCAGTTGATGAGGAACTGACTGGATATCAACATTTCAGTTTGGTTTTGCTCTTTGTAGAACCCCTTTGGACAAATATTCGCTATCCTTAGTTGACCTTATGTTAGCTTATCTTTGCTTTCCAACTGTGTCTCGTTTGCCTCTGATTTTGCTTTCTGGGAGAGGTTTTCATCTCATTTTGTTTTTTTTAGATTTAAAAAATTGAGCCCCATGCTAAAATTTCTACACACTCTTACTCTTTGATCATTCCTTTTTGGTAGTATTCTGTTCTATTTTATGGATGAAATATCTTCTAGCTCCAAGTTTCAGGTTTTATTTAGTTCCCTGTGTTATGCCTGTTTTATCTGCAGTTAATTAAAGAAGTAGTAAAACTCTCACTGTTTGCAGATGACATGATCCTCTACATAGAATACCCTAGGTTCTCCTTTTGCCCGCCTTGATTATGCTTTGAGAACTGGTAATAACTTCTTGGACTCCTCTGGAAACTATGAGAGTAGGAAAAAGGAGATTCTGATACTGTCCTCCTGAAATACATACTCTAGTTTAAAGGGAACAGGTTGTGTGTGTGTTAGTTGATTAGTTATATCCGACTCTTTGCTACTCCATGAACTGTAGCCAGCCAGGTTCCTCTATCCACGAGATTCTCCAGGCAAGAATACTGGAGTGGGTTGCCATTTCTTTCTCCAGTGGGAACAGTTTAAAAATGCACAAACCAACTGGTGATGCATAGTGATAGGAAGGTAATAGAAAAATGTTTGCTGTAGACAGTTGCCATTTGCTTCTCCAGGGTATATTCCCCACCCAGGGATCAAACCTGTGTCTCTTGCATCTCCTGCTTTAGCAGGCAAATATTATATCACTAGTGCCACCTGGGAAGCCAAGCAATCTGTAGTCACTGAAAATAAGTTCCTGAGGAGCCAAGGAATATATAAGATAATATCTGCTGAATGAAACTGAACTTGAATAATTTGCTTTACAAAATACACCTTATTTTTAGTAAATTTAGTAAAATTGCATGCATTATATCATATCAATATTGAAGATGATCTAAATGATCTCATGAGGATATTTCTCTGCTGATTGGCCCTGCTCCTTTTCACTGCTTGTAGATGCTCACTTGAGACTGAGATTCTGGGAGGTGGGAAGTGGGACTTCTTTACAAACTTCACGGCCATAGGACATACATATTTATACACCCGTTTTCACTTTTTCTGCGTTACCAGTGTCACTCCATCTGTGTGAGCAGCACAATATTATAAACAGCTGTAAAATGTAAACAAATGAAAGCCCATCAAAACATACATCTCAGGATACATATCTGCCAGATCAAGTAAACCACACTTTCATCTGCACATAGCTGCATAGAATTGAATTATATCAGCCCACGGGAGCCTCTAACCTTATCATCTCCATAATCCTCTTTTCATTCAGTGGGTACTTCACTACCTCTGACCCTTAGAATAATAGTACATGTTCAATGATTCATCTCATGTCACAGCCTGGGAATCAAGAGTCAAAAGAAACCCCAGACTTCAGCTTAGACTGTTTTTAACCTTTGTCACTCAAACCATCCTTGGGATATCCTCTGTGCTCTGTTTCTAAAATTTTCAAAAGGCTTCTCTCTTCCTGATGGAAGATCCCAATTTTTCTCCTTTAAAGACCTTTTAACTCACTTGAAATTTGTTCTGTCTTTCTCACGCTGTCCCCCACTAAAAGCACTTAACATCAGGGATCAAATCATTGGCCATTCCTCAGCCACATAAAATTCAAATTACCTTGGGGCTTTTGTTTCTTCTGAGGTAAGTCCTAGCATAGTCAACCTTTGCTCAACAATTTAATTAGATATTAAGACATTCCCTGATGTAAATGATTTTAGGAAGACTTTTTTTTGGGGGGGAGGGGTCATCAGTTCAGTCACTCAGTCGTATCCTATGCTTTGTGGCCCCATGAATTGCAGCACGCCAGGCCTCACTCTCCATCACCAACTCCTGGGGTCTACTCAAACTCATGTCCATTGAGTCAGTGATGCCATCCAGCCATCTCATCCTCTGTTGTCTCCTTCTCCTCCTGCCCGTAGTCCGTCCCAGCATCAGAGTCTTTTCCAATGAGCCAGCTCTTCAATGAACACCCAGGACTGATCTCATAGAATGGACTGGTTGGAGTTCCTTGCAGTCCAAGGGACTCTCAAGAGTCTTCTCCAACACCACAGTTCAAAAGCATCAATTCTTAGGTGCTCAGCTTTCTTCACAGTCCAACTCTCACATCCATACGTGACCAGTGGAAAAACCATAGCCTTGACTAGACGGGCCTTTGTTGGCAAAGTAATGTCTCTGCTTTTGAATATGCTATATAGGTTGGCTGTAACTTTTCTTCCAAGGAGTAAGTGTCTTTTAATATCATGGCTGCAGTCACCATTCTATTTACTACATGTTGAAATCCACTGAGCCACACCCCCACACCCTCAAATATTAAAGTTAAAATATCACTGTAGTTATGCAAGATTTGCTAGTTATAAATGTCGTCTTTTTGCTTAATACTATGCAAATCTACCTCAGATAAGTTAGAAATGTCCTCAGAATACAAAAGATATAACAAGAATTGAGAAGAACTCTGTAACCTTAACTTTAGTGGTGGGAAAAAGTACTTAAATGTTCAGATGTGTAAAATCACCCCCAAAATAACCTTTATGTTCTCACTCTCTGCAGAAATATTTCCTAAAGCTTAGTAGAGCTAGGTAGAAATGGACTCAGGATTAATTTTGACCTTCTGTGGCAGTGCATTTTCAAGCCCAAGAATTTATGTGTGCAGAATATTAAATGTCAAATGCAAATATGAAAACGGAGCTACACAGTTGCAGATCGTCCCTAATTGATATTGAACAGACTATTCCCTTTAAATGTTAATGAAACTGTTGTAATTACTAAATGACCAAAACAGCTCAGAAGCCAGGGTTCACAGCTGTAAACCATTACTTGTAAATTACTGGCACAGGACCACATTAGCAGATGGCTCGGTCCATGGAAGAAAACTTCCTCAAGATGCTTTTCTTCCAGGCCTGGGCTCAGGAGCAAATTAGATGAGCATATTAGAGAGGGCCAGAGTGCCTGTTTGGACATGTCACTAGAGATAAGCACCTTCTTTGATCTCTCTCTCTCTCTCTCTTTTTTTTTTTTTTCATTATTATTACATTCTTTGCAGAAAGTGCTGAATATCACAGAACACAAAGAAAGGAGAAGGATAAACTGACAAGAGCTTATAAATGTTGCAGGAGGTCAGATGTGCACATTTCTGCTGGTTTTTTAAGGAGCAGAGGGTTTCCTAAATTCTGAGGCAGATGGACTGAATACTGAAGTGGAGGAAGGGAGAGAGAAAAAAAAAATAGGGTGAAAGAGAGAGAGGGAGAGTGAACACCGGAGACCTGCTAACAAGCCAGTGGCAGAAAAGCAATTAGAAGAAAAATAGGGCATTTGAATGGGTTTAGTACCCTCAAGACAGAGAACATCTATAAAGCTGTGTAAGCAAAAACTATGCAGTAGAAACAAGCGATGTCTTTATTAGAGAAGGCCTGTGGCTCTTCACAGCTTTGTTCTGTAAATTCCATCCCAGCTTTGCAAACTCTCTGAGGTTATTAACTTTAGTGAAGCTTTTTTAAAAAGAAGTTGGGTGAGTCCTGCAGTTGATCCTTTCATTAATAAGAAAGAAAGATTAATTAAGACATCTGCCAAGAAGAAAGAGGAGGAAGGAGGAGTTTGTCTTACAGTGTACACAGCAATCTCTCCTAAAAATGAAAGGATGGATTTTTCCACGCCATGAACTTCTCTGTAGAGAAAATGTTTAAAGAATGAGGTGTTGACAGTCAAACCGAGAGTGTGGGCAATTCCCATCTTCTGAGCTGTTTGATATCCAAAGCGGTATAGAAAAGATTTGTTAGGATTTCAAAAGGCATCTTCACAGATAAATAACATTGTAACTGCCTCTGAGTTTGGAAGAAGTATCACATAAGTCTGAACAACCTAACTTTATGTGGCAGAAGCGACAAAACATGGGTGGATGGGTGTGAACAAGATCATGGGTCAGAGATGCTGTGAAATAACCAGGCACAAAAACTTGAGACATAATTTGAGAAATTTGTCAAGGGAATGCATAATACTGAATTTCCCAAGATATTTATGTTTTATGTGTAAAAATCTATGAGACCAGAGCTTGCAGGAGACACACGTTTGATTCATGGGTTGGGAAGATCCTCTGGTATAGGACATGGCAACCCATTTCGGTATTCCTACCTGGAGAATCCCATGCACAGAGGAGCCTGGTGGGCTACAGTTCATAGGGTCAAAAAAAAGTCAGACATGACTGAAGTGATTTAGCAGTAGCAGCGTAAAATCAAAGACCAGTGATCAATGTGCTGATAGAATCTTGAGTCTGGATTCTTGGATTAAAAGCTAACATATGACATATGAAGGAGACAAAAAGGATAGATCACAATGGAAAAATGAGTAGGACCTTGGAAGCCTTTTTTAAGAAACCTTAACTCTGTTGGAGAACATTAGAGGATCTTTGAATGGTCCTAAATAGATGAGTCTGGATTCTTGGATTAAAAGCTAACATATGACATATGAAGGAGACAAAAAGGATAGATCACAATGGAAAAATGAGTAGGACCTTGGAAGCCTTTTTTAAGAAACCTTAACTCTGTTGGAGAACATTAGAGGATCTTTGAATGGTCCTAAATAGCATTAGGTTTACACTGTAGAAAGCTCACTCCAAAGACCGTGGAGAATGGACCGGAGTGAGGGAAACCAGTAATAAGTACATTGCTGCAACACAAGAAGTGATGAGAGGGTCCTGGACTCTTGGCAAGGACATGAATAGAACTGGGTGGATTTATGATTTTTGTAAGAAGTAAAAAAAATATGAAATTTTATGTATTTGGCTATGAAGGGAATGAGAGAGAAAAGATGAAAATTCATCTAAGAGTTTTGTTTAAAGCCAGAGTACCGGGGGGATAGAAAAAGATGGCGGTGGAATAGGACGGGGAGGACACTTTCTCCCTCACTACTTCATCAAAAGAACACTTCAACACGGAATAAACTCCACAAAACAACTTCTGAAGGCTGGCAGAGGACATCAGGCATCCAGCAAAGCAGATTATTGGCTTCAA
>SJYC01042722.1:0-17941 GCA_006408675.1 Madoqua kirkii
TCTTTCCTTTTCTCATTTGCTTTTCGCCTCTCTTCTTTTCACAGCTATTTGTAAGGCCTCCCCAGACAGCTATTTCACTTTTTTGCATTTCTTTTCCATGGGGATGGTCTTGATCCCTCTCTCCTGTACAATGTCACAAACCTCATTCCATAGTTAAAGGTGATGTAAATTTGTGGAGAATGCATGTATAATCCTCTGGGAAAGGGAATGGTGTGTAGATTTGGAGAATGTAGTGTGATTGCTCAGCAACCTTAAAGGCCCACTTAATCATGAATTTAAAGTGAGACATGTTTACATGACAGTGTTAATCATTAACCACAGGCAGCTGTAGTGGGTATAGTCTCATAGTTTGTTTAAGTAGGAAGGCCTTTGGAAAAAGCACATACAATGAAGCAAGAAGACAAGAGCTGTTGAGAACTATGCAAGGGATGTTTTATCATGATGGAAGTCAACTCTAAGTTGAATAAACAGAGTGAAAAGGGTCTGATCAAGGTAGAGTTAGTAAGAAAAGGGAATTTCTGCAATATCTTCATTTTCTGAAATATTAAATGAATCAAAAATCATTGGCTTTGAAAAAAAGGCTAGGAAAAAACTTATGACAGTTTTCAAAGATCTTTGTGATTTGCATTTTAAGTCACTGTGCTCTTTGTATCCTTTGTTGTTGTTCCTTCAACTCAAATATTTGGGAATTTTGTTTCTGATATTGTTCAAGATTGTAAATAGGACAATACATTAGATGTTGCCTCACACAGTAAGCTGTATGCTTACACTTATGTACTGATTTTTGAAATCTCTCTGGAAAGCAGACATCACTCAGAAGGAAACTGGAACAAAAACAATGTTTTTCTTCTTTACCAATATTATAGGGGTGGGAGACTCCATACTCTATAGCTTGATTTTCTTTTCTTTCTTTCCTTCTTTCTTTCAGTACTTTCTCACTGTCAGCTGTGGTTAAGAACAAGTTGTAAAATTAAATTACCTGAGCTTGTATCCCAGCATAGCAACCAAGGCCGTGTTTATTACCTTAGACAAGAGATTTAACAAATTTAATTTCTTTCCTATGTATAAAATATGCCCAAGTGTATCAAATCATAGTGAAATTAATTATGTGCAGTTACTTCTATGAGATACCATCCAAATAAGAGATTAATACACATAGTTCTGTTTTCTTGATTGGATTTACTCACTTACTGCCATTGCTACTGATGGTGCTACTGTAAAGTCTAATTTATCTAAATACTCCCTGTTGGTAAACCACTAACCCAGTTCAAGTTTCCTTTCTACCCAGAAGTATTCTCTGTGCCTGGCCTATCAGATTCAGAAGCCCTGTTGCTAAGCTCCGCTAGTATGGCATCCGCCGTTACCTTCTGGCATCATTTTTATGTACACATTTCTTTCTTAGGAGAAAGAAAGGTTTCTATCAGAGGAAACTGGGTTTGATTTCTCCATCTCCCAACCACCTGGTGGAGAGCCTAGATCACAGGAACTAGCTACATTTTAAGTGACTTTATGGGCTTCCCAGGTGAGTCAGTGGTAAAGTCTGCTTGCCAGTGCAGGAGATGTAAGAGACATGGATTCGATCTCCAGGGGAAGATTCCCCTGGTATAGAAAATGGCAATCCACTACAGTATTCTTGCCTGGAAATTCCAGGGACTGAGGAGACTGGTAATCTACAGTTCATGGGATGGTCAAAAGTCAGACACAACTCAGCATGCATGCACATACAGGCGAATACATGTGAATGGAATTTGAATTTATGGTGAAAACATTTCATGGTTCATGCTATTTAGAGTTAGAGGCAGAAGTTTCATTCATTCTATTTAGTATTAATCACTGCTGCTAAAAACCATTTGTGCTTTACCTGCTTGAGTGTCTGAAGTTGTTTTTTGTTGTTGTTGTTTTGTTGTTTTGTTTTCTGTTAGTTCTGTTTGGCGTTGCTTGTGTCTGCTGCAAAGTTCTCTTCTCAAGCTTTTCCTAGGGCTGCTCTATAGTCTATTTCATCACCAATGTGCTATCCTAAACAAGCTATTTTGTTTTACCTTTCATTATATTTTATTTTATATGAGGGCCTGCCACTGGCTACCTGCTTAATTTCTTCCTCTCAATCTTTTCTACTTAGAGCTTGGAGCATCTTGACCCCCCTTTTTGCCTCCATCACTTGCCTTCTTGTGGAAGTTCCTGTAGCAGCACAGCCCATCCCTTAGATTGATTCCAAACTTTCCTCCTATTGACATAGGAATTCCCAGAGTTGCTTCAGAGGTCACCATCAATGGAAACCAACAAAAAAGAGGGCTTCTCTTATAAATATTTTATATATAGGGAATGTAAGTAAGATTTTTTTAAGAAAAAACATTTGGTAAATATTTCTTCACATTGTTTTCAATGCCAAATAGTATGTATCTATGCTTTCAGGATATTTATTATTAATGTTTAAATATTTTAAACATGGATATTAAAACACAGATAATGTATCCACCTCCATCCACCTTATTCCTTGGAGGTATGCAATTTCCAAACAGTGGCATCAAGGGTTTCATAATTTAAAAGACAAATTGAGATGTTTAGCAAGATATTTATATAATTTGCTTTTATTTGTCACTATTTTAAATTTAATTACATGTGTTCATAAGAAACTATGTAGATATGTATATGTATAGATACATACACATGTGAGAAGCATACATGCAAACAAATTTTACATATATTCTGAATACACAAAAGAGCTTCCATTTAACTGCAGAATGCATTTAATAAGGAGATTATAAACATGAATGTTAAATGGAACTATAAATGATCTTTATTAATTTTTAAAATCTTTTTAGAAAAACACCACATATAAAACTTATATGAGAAAGTAACTGTAAATGTAGATTTAACATTTTTATTAAGGATAATTTGAAATCAGCAATTATACAGAAAACTTAAACATCTCAAGCAAGTTGAGACATCATGAGTTAAGGCTATTTATTGCTCAAGATACAGTCATAGTCCCCTTCCTATGGGGTAGGGGAGCGTCACTCAGTTGTGTCCAACTCTTTGTGACTCCATGGATGGTAGCCTACAAGGCTCCTCAGTCCTTGGGATTTTCTAGGCAAGAGTACTAGAGTGGGGTGCCATTTCCTTCTCCAGGGGATCTTCCTGACCCAGAGATCGAACCCGGGTCTCCTGCATTGCAAGCAGATGCTTTACCCTCTAAGCCACCAGGGAAGTCCTCCTATAGGGTATTTAACCATATAAATGACACAAAGAAGTCATACCGAATTGAAGTAAAGTTTTAGGATATGGCCGATGGTTTCTATCTTTCTTAACCACCCTGGAGCTTATCATGCCTTTGATCATTCCCTCCCTCTTGAAATTCTCTCCCTCTCTTGACATCTTCAACATTCTCTGTCCTACTCTTCTCGTACTTTTCTGGCCATTTATATTTAATTCCTTGTTCATGTTTTTTAAAATGTATCCATGAAATGCTGAAGTTCCCCTGAGTTATTTTCAATATACTTGATTGTACTTGGGATTTTACTTGCTTCCATGATTAAAACTACCAATGTTTTATGTTCAGGACTCATAAATATATTAATAGACTTAAAACATAGTTCTCTTTCTTTTATTTATCCTTGCCTATCTCATAGATAGAAACTTGCTCATCAAATTCTTTTTCCTTCCCTTATGAAGCATGGGGGTAGGCTAAATTCCTTGGCTTCCTGAAGAACCAGGTATGATCATGTTACTGACTTCTGACCAGCAAAATGTGTGTTGATGGGATACAGGCCTCTTTTAAGTCTGCCCCATGAAACAGCCTTGCCTGAGTCCTCTCACTCTTTGCATGCCCATGTGCTCCACAGGGAAGGGTCTAAGAGTCTAGAGGAGGCATATGAAAGGTTAAAAGGAACCTTAGTGCATGACTGGCTCATTAAACAAAGACCCTCCCAAACATCCTTCACTGGCCTATAATATTGAGGAAATAGTAACTTATTTGTTAAGATAATGAAATGATATTTTATTACAGTAGTCAGCCTACTTTAACCATACACATTCTAACCCAAAATGTCTGATGTTGAATTTATAGCCTATCTCTTCTTACTTTTCTCTTATTCAGATTCCTAAACATAGCACAGAAACATATTGTCCCTACCTGATGCTCATTTTGTGGTTCATTATTCTCTTCTATCTCTCCCTTCCATCATTCCACTATTTTGCCAGAGTTACTGAGAGCTCTGTGATCTCCCACCCTGCATCCTATTCACAAAGATGACTCTCATGACTGTAATACCTCCAAGGGTACACCCCTCCACCCCGATGGACTTGGCTTACTCCTACTCCACATTAACATTTGGCTTATATTTCATCACCTGTAAGAAGCTGACCAGTTGACTGATATATTCTTTTTTTGTGATTCCTTTTCATTCTGTACTTATTTCTATCATAGTACAGCAATTATTGTTTTATATATGTTTCTGTCTTTGCCTCAACTACTTTTTAAATCTAAAAATATTAATTATTCTTTTTATCCATAGCAAAAAGGAAAAGGCCTGGACTGTAGCATATATTAAGTATATGCAGAAAAAATGCATAATATGATGAAAGTGGCAGTACAGATGTGTCAATTTGATTTCATAAACATATATTGGCCATATACACAGTTATCCAGTGGTTAAGATGCTGTGTTTTCACTGCAGGGGGCTTGGGTTTGATTTCTGGTCCAGGAACTAAGATTCCATATACGGTGCAATGAGGCCAAAAAACAGAAAAAAAAAAAAAGTACTAGGTGTTTTGAATACTAAACTTGGATAACATGTTCCTTGACCTACAGTTTACACATAATACCCTGATATAGAAAAATACTTCTGTAAAACTAAATTTTAACTACAGTTCTGTTTAAAGTTTAGAAGTTGTACTTCAATAAATTACATACTTTAAACAGCACTTGTTCTGGTACTTAATAAGAGCAATGCATTTCTCTAATGGTTAAATGTTAAATCAATTTGGCACCAGTCTTACTGAATCTTAATTCAATATGTTTCTTAATTACATCCCATGTTCATCATTCCCCATGATACTGTCTTTGTTCGTAGTTGTTTCACTTGTTATTGGCATTGTTTTCTTATTTTTTAATATTTCTACCCTAGACTTTCTGCTATAATATCATCAAATTGACTGATTATCAGATACCTGCACCTGAGATTTCTCTTTGATCACAAACTTAATGTGGCTTTGAACTTATCATTTTCCCTGCCTCATCCTCTTCCCTCTTCTCTTCCTGTCTTGGATTCCCAAATTTGGGGAAATAGCATCAATTATTGCTATCTTCCCTGCCAGAAATATGGATGTTTTTGTCTGTCTAGTAAACAGTTCTCCAGTGTGTTTCCTGTTCCCTACTGTCTCTTTTATCATTTGTTTTATTTCTTGCACAGACTAATGTGATAGTTCTATCATAAGTGTCTGCAGAGTTCACTTCCCTGCACCAATATACCATTTACATTCTCTTAAAGTGATCTTGGCAATATTCAGATCTGACTGTGTTCCTTAGGCATAAATTTCCCCCACAGGATAAAGCTTCAATACCTTAGCTCTGCATCCTCTAGATCTTTATCATCTCATCAAGGCATCTTCTCTCTACTGTGTATTCTCACTGTATTTGTGGATTATAGCTAGCTGAATATGTAATGCATTGTTGTGCTTGTACACTGTCTTCTGATTATAATACCCTGCCCCTTCTTTCTTCTAACTTTAACTTGTCCTTCTAGCAGTTATAAATATAAGCAGTCCAAACTGGAATAGAATGTGACACAAAATAATATGTTCCCTTTCACTTCAAGTATTTTAGTATCTGCTGAAAGATCAAACTATCTCAAATATATTCTTGATGCATCAACTGGCAGAATTCATTAATCTCTTAATATATTGTAACAGTCATAATAGGAGTAATTAAAAACTTAATATTTACCCAGAAACTTTTTTCTGAACTAGAATTCACTTTTTAAACATTTAGCTGAAACTAACTGCAATTAGAAATACAGTGGTTGGTATGTGAGGACAATATAAGCTGATAACGAAAATAATGAGTAAAACGTGCAGGCATCTGTATATGACCTTAACCTCCATCATCCTAGACAAGTAGAGGTAAAACAAATTTTTCACAGCATATTCAGTAAACATCAATTGTGCTCAAAGCCCCAGAAATAGACTTTTCTGAGTCAGAAATGAAGTAAGCTGAAAGAGAAAATACCTTAACAAGGTAAATACTAATAGAATGAAATAATCAGGCTCCTTCAGTTATCCCAAGAATATGTATATATTTATCCATACATAATCAGTTCAACCCAACAAATGTGTACTGGTCACTAGACAAAATTTATAGACAATCCAGAGACAGAACTTTGCAAATTTGAGAGGTAGATGTCACTGGTCACCTGTCTCAGTGTCTGGGGTGAGTTGAGCAGAGGCCTGTATACTCCCTAAACATGAATGTGTAGTCAGGCCACTTGCCTATGTAAAGAATGAAGTCTAACACATATTGAATAGATCCCATTACATTTTAATTAAAGCATGTTTATACTGCTTATATTTTCATTCTTAATACTCATGTATCAGGGTTTTCAATATTTATGTCAGTGCATATATTTATTTTTCTTAACAATTTATAACAGTGTAACTTAATGTATCCAATGACAATATTCCCAAGAAAGAGGTGTGTGAAGTCAAACTACATTTTCACTTATATTTCCATCCTGACCAATGCTTCATCACTAATGAAGCAATAGCGATGCTTTGTCTTTTTCTTTTTTTGGCCCCATCATGGAGCAGGTGGGATCTCAGTTCCCTGATTAGGGATAAAACCCATGCCTCTGCAGTGGAAGTTCAATGGTGCTTAATCTTAATTTTTAACAGGTTTTAATTGGAAGCGGCTCCTCACACGTCACTTCTAGTCCCTGTCACCTTGCTTTTAGTCATGGCTTTTATTATTGTTTCACAATGAATTGTTTACACCCCTCATTATTTTTATTACAAGTAATCAGTGAATCACCATCAACAGTTCAAATCATACCATAGAAATATAAAGGAGAATCTACATTTTCACAATATTTCACAAATTTCAACAAAGACATCTTTAGATTATTGTTTTATCTGTGAAATCCCATTGAAGTAGTACTATTGTTCAAACACAACTTCAAGTTGCCCTCTCTGTTCAAATTGTTGTGCCCTAAGATCTTCATGACCCAGATAACCATGATGGTGTGATCACTCACCTACAGCCAGACATCCTGGAATGCAAAGTCAAGTGGGCCTTAGGTAGCATCACTATGTTCAAAGCTAGTGGCGGTGATAGAATTCCAGTTGAGTTGTTTCAAATCCTAAAAGATGATGCTATGAAAGCGCTGTGTTTAATATGCCAGAGAATTTGGAAAACTCAGCAGTGGCCACAGGACTGGAAAAAGTCAATTTTCATTCCAGTCCTAAACAAAGGCAATACTAAAGAATGCTCAAACTACCACACAGTTGCCCTCATCTCAAACACTAGTAAAGTAATGCTCAAATTTCTCTAAGCCTGGCTTCAACAGTACGTGAACCATGGACTGGCAGATGCTCAAGACAGATTTAGGAAAGACAGAGGAACCAGAGATCAAGTTGCCAACATTTCTTGGATTATAGAAAAAGCAAGAGAATTCCAAAATATATATATACTTCTGCTTTATTGATTACACTAAAACCTTCGACTGTTTAGATCACAACAAACTGTGAAAAATTTCTTCAAGATATGGGAATAGCAGATCACCTTACCTGCCTCCTGAGAAATCTGTATGCAGATTAAGAAGGAATATTTAGAACTGGACATGGAACAAAAGACTGGTTCCAAATTGAGAAAAGAGTACATCAAGACAGTATGTTGTCACCCTGCTTGTTTAACTTATACCCAGAGTACATCATGAGAAACACTGCGCTGGATGAAGCACAAGCTGGAATCAAGATGGCTGGGAGAAATACCAGTAACCTCAGATATGCAGATGACACCACCCTTATAGCAGAAAGTGAAGAGGAACTGAAGAGCCTGTTGATGAAAGTGAAAGAGAAGAGGGACAAAGCTGGCTTAAAATTCAACATTCAGAAAATTAAGATCATGGCATCTGTCTCATCACTTCATGGCAAGTAGATGGGGAAATTGTGGAAATAGTGACAGACTTTATTTTGTGGGCTCCAAAAATCACTGCAGATGGTGACTGCAGCCATGAAATTAAAAGATGCTTACTCCTTGGAAGAAAAGTTACAGCCAACTTACATAGCATATTAAAAAGCAGAGATATTACTTTGCCAACAAAGGTCTGTCTAGTCAAGGCTATGGTTTTTCCATTGGCCATGTATGGAATAGCAGATCACCTTACCTGCCTCCTGAGAAATCTGTATGCAGATTAAGAAGGAATATTTAGAACTGGACATGGAACAAAAGACTGGTTCCAAATTGAGAAAAGAGTACATCAAGACAGTATGTTGTCACCCTGCTTGTTTAACTTATACCCAGAGTACATCATGAGAAACACTGCGCTGGATGAAGCACAAGCTGGAATCAAGATGGCTGGGAGAAATACCAGTAACCTCAGATATGCAGATGACACCACCCTTATAGCAGAAAGTGAAGAGGAACTGAAGAGCCTGTTGATGAAAGTGAAAGAGAAGAGGGACAAAGCTGGCTTAAAATTCAACATTCAGAAAATTAAGATCATGGCATCTGTCTCATCACTTCATGGCAAGTAGATGGGGAAATTGTGGAAATAGTGACAGACTTTATTTTGTGGGCTCCAAAAATCACTGCAGATGGTGACTGCAGCCATGAAATTAAAAGATGCTTACTCCTTGGAAGAAAAGTTACAGCCAACTTACATAGCATATTAAAAAGCAGAGATATTACTTTGCCAACAAAGGTCTGTCTAGTCAAGGCTATGGTTTTTCCATTGGCCATGTATGGATGTGAGAGTTGGACTGTGAAGAAAGCGGAGTGCTAAAGGAGTTGATGATAGACAGGGAAGCCTGACGTACTGCAGTCCATGGATTCACAAAGAGCTGGACACAAGTGAGTGACTGAATGGAAGCTGTTTAATCAGGAATTTTAGCAATATCAGAGACATTCAAACTATCAGGATATCACAGATTTGCTTGACATCCCATCCTTTTTTCATGCTAAGTTTTCCTAAGTAATGTTATGAATTTTCCTCTACTCTAAAGCTATGTAGTTGCCTCCTACTTGGCAGCAGGCTGAAAGTTTTCCAATTCTCATTCAATGTCTCACCTCTCTGTTGCTGAATCCCTTGAAAAAGACACTGTCCAATTGTCAGATAAACAAAGAATTTTCTCTCATCTCTCTCCTTTGACACCAGGGTTAACTCCTGGGAAAACTCTGTCAATGAAGCCACGGTGTCCTAAGAATTGAAATGCTTCTTTTTCTTTCGCAGCAGAGTCCAAGTTTTGAGCCATCCAAAGGCTCTTAGCCAGCTAAGACATTATCTTCACTCAGGACTCTCTCCCCAGACTGCCCTTTCTGCCTGCCAGGGCTCACTGCCCCCTCATATCTACCATACCTGAGGCACCCTCACCCTGCTACAGGTATCGAAGACCTCTCTAATCAGGGTGCTCTGCAGCCTTTCCTTCCTTATTTTTAATTTGTAGGAAGATGTAGAAAGCTACAGAAAAACTATTCTTTTTCTGCCTTCTAGAGAGTGTGGTAAGCAGGCCTATAATGGCCCACTTATTTCTGAGATTTTTTCTCAAAGATTTTCCCAGCTGAGAAGACAGTTGGCTTAGAGAGGAGGAATTTTCAACAGTTTTGCTTATTTCCCCACCCCACCCCTTTTTTTTCCTTCTCACAGCAGAACAAATGGCATTGGCTTCATTTTCTTCTTGTCAATGATTCAATAATATTTTTTGGATAATGACTGCATGTGTAGAAAACATATAGTCTGGGAATTTACATGTTCTGGAAATATACTGGTGAATAAAAGAAACCAAGGCTCTGCACTCATAAATCTTATAGTCTCAAAACTAATAGAAGAACAAATCAGGTTAATCGTCTCTCCTGACCACTGAATAGTGACCTTGCCTTCTCACTTGCTGAGTTCTTCTGTCCAGGCTCCTCTGTTCGTAGGGATTCTCCAGGCAAGAATACTGGAGTGAGTTGCCCTGCTCGCCTCCAGCAGCAGGAATCAAACTCACATCTCATACATCTGCTGCATTGGCTGCCTAGTTCTTTACCACTAGCACCATCTGGGAAGCCCAAACAGTGACCTTATCCCTCCTAGAGTTCCACTTCTGTCAAAGAGGCCAGGAGGACACAGATATTCCTTTATGTAATGATGGTGTCTTGGTCTGTAGGTACTTCTTATATAATGGAAGTTGTCCAGACGCCTCTAAAATAATTCTCAGCCACTTCTATTTTCTGTAATTATATGCAAATCTTACTGAAAATATCAGGGCACGATCTGACTTCCCTATTCCAATTCACTCCTGTAGGTGACGAGTTTTATAAAATGCATGAAAATATATAGAGTGACACAAAAATACAAAGCTAAATATCTGCAGTAAAGAAATGCAAATTAACTTAACCACCATATTATTTTCCTAGCAGGAGATTCTAGCTAATATGAAATTTTATGAGGCATCACAGCACCCATAAAGTATGGAGCATAAATAAATGAATTTCTGAACAATGTGGTATAAATTTAATGCTACCTTTAAATATGAAAAAGAAGTCTGTGATATATATCTCCATTAGGATCTTGAATTTGTCTAACTGGTTATCACTAATGCCCTATTGAAATGCAATTGAAAATTAATATATCTGGCAGTAAAAAATATGACTATTAAGGAAAGTTCATGCATGATATTTTTATAGACTTGCCAAGTCTCTTGAATTCAGAATGTGGGACAGATGGTCACATGGTGAATTGTTCTCACTCACTAATGCTTTCTGCTGCTTCACTGATTTTTGATCTTCAGATGACTTGTCTCATTCAGAATGTGTGGCAAATGAAAGTTTCCAATTGTCTTCACCAAATGTGAAAAATCATAATATGTTCATGACAGAAAATCATATAAATTTTATAGATCTAAGTCAGATCAAAGCCTTCCTAAATTCCTAGGTCTTTCATGGGGAAATTTTAAGTTTATATCTAAGGCGAAAATTATTTTTCTGACAGTGTAAGATACTTAAATCCTAATTTTTCCTATGTTTTCATTTATTTAGTTATTCATTAAGTTCCTATTCAATAAAGATGTCCATTCAATTATTTTTTCACTTATGTCAGTTCAGTTCAGTTGCTCAGTTGTGACCTACTCTTTGTGACCCCATGGACTACAACACGCCAGGCCTCCCTGTCCATCACCAGTTCTTGGAGTTTACTCAAACTCATGTCCATTGAGTCAGTGATGCCATCCAACCATCTCATCCTCTGTTGTCCGCTTCTCCTCCTGCCTTTAATCTTTCCTGGCATCACGGTCTTTTCAAATAAGTCAGCTCTTTGCATCAGGTGGCCAAAGTATTGGAGTTTCAACCTCAGCATCAGTCCTTCCAATGAACACTCGGGACTGAACTCCTTTACGAAGGACTGGTTGTATCTCCTTGCAGTCCAAGGGACTCTCAAGAGTCTTCTCCAACACCACAGTTCAAAAGCATTAGTTATTTGGTGCTTTCTTTATGTATTTAGCCATAAATTTAGATGTATTTGCCTGTTCAGGCTATCATAACAAAATACCATAAATGAGTGGCTTAAAAATGAGATATCTATTTAGCACATGCAGAGTACATCATAAGAAATGCTGGTCTTGAAGAAGCACAAGCTGGAATCAAGATTTCTGGGAGGAATATCAGTAACCTCAGATATGCATATGACACCATCCTTATGGCAGAAAGTGAAGAGGAACTAAAAAGCCTCTTGATGAAAGTGAAAGAGGAGAATGAAAAAGTTGGCCGAAAGCTCAATATTCAGAAAATGAAGATCATGGCATCTGGTCCCATCACTTTTGGGAAATAAATGGGGAAACAGTGGCAGACTTTATTTTATTGGGCTCAAAAATCACTTCAGATGGTGACTGCAGCCATGAAATTAAAAGACGCTTACTCCTTGGAAGGAAAATGATGACCAACCTACATAACATATTCAAAAGCAGAGACATTACTTTGCCAACAAAGGTCTGTCTAGTCAAGGCTATAGTTTTTCCAGTAGTCATGTATGGATGTGAGAGTTGGACTATGAGGAAGGCTGAGTGCCAAAGAATTGATGGTTTTGAACTGTGGTGTTGGAGAAGACTCTTGAGAGTCCCTTGGACTGCAAGGAGATCCAACCAGTCCATTCTGAAGGAGATCAGTCCTGGGATTTCTTTGGAAGGACTGATGCTAAAGGTGAAGCTCCAGTACTTTGGTCACCTCATGCGAAGAGCTGACTCACTGGAAAAGATTCTGATGCTGGGAGGGATTGGAGGCAGGAGGAGAAGGGGTCGACAGAGGATGAGATGGCTGGATGGCATCACTGATTCGATGAACGTGAGTCTGAGTGAACTCCGGGAGTTGGTGATGGACAAGGAGGCCTGGCGTGCTGTAATTCATGGGGTCGCAAAGAGCTGGACATGACTGAGCAACTGAACTGAACTGAACTGAAGACAGATCAAGGTTCTGGCAGATTGATTTCTGGTGATCTCTCTCTTTCTGGCTTGCAGGTGGCCTCCTTCTTGCTGAATGCACATGCCCTTTCCTCTGTGGTTTGTGGAAATAAAGAAAACCTGGTGTCTCTTCGTCTTCTTATGGGAACATCTGTTCTATCAAATTAAGATCCCATCCTCATGACCGCATTTAACCTTAATTTTGGAGAAGGAAATGGCAACCCACTCCAGTATTCTTGTCTGGGCATTCCCATAGACAGAGGAGCCTGGTGGGCTACAGTCCATGGGGTCAGAAGAGTTGGACATGACTTAGCAACTAAACCACCAACAACAACCTTTACTTTCTTCTATAGCCCTCGTCTTCTAATATAGCCACATTGAAGATTAGGGCTTTTGGGGTAATTTTAGAGTGACATAATTTGATCCATAGCACTAGTATACCTATTTTTAATCATTATAAAATAAAATGCATGTTACTTTTGAGATTTCACAGTAGGACACACACTTTTCTATTCTTCTCATTGCAAGTGATTATTAAAAGGTATATATTATACCTGCTGAGTGGTACAATAATCATTGACCCTGAATGGCATAATTTTGAATCACTGGGAAACAGGTTGTAAATATAACATATACAAGCTTCAAAGCCAAACAGTTGATAGTGTGGCTATCAACTATCTTTTTATCTTTTTTCATTTTTTTGGTTATCTTTTTATCAAAAGAAAAAGTATGTTTTCTTGTGGAAGAAATCAAACTACTCTTAATTATCTGTTAAAAAGAGATGCTATTTATATTGGATCCTTCATTCATGATACCAATAAATCAGGTATTTAATAACAGGCATATGTTTTATTATACAGATGGTGACATTAAAAACAATTACTTATTAAGGTTACATTGGTTAAACACCAGTGATTCATTGCTCTTGGTTACAGCTCGTAGGATGAAGGTTGTAATTTGATCTAAAAACAGTCAAATGAGGGCAGTTGGATTAGTCAAAAGCACACAAAGAGGCTGTTAATAAATCTTTATACCCACACAGATTATGGGGATAAACTGGACCAATTCTTTCTCTTAAAAATTTGAGCTGAAGTTTCTGATCAAGTGTACCAGTTGATAGGGGCACCAAAGGAGAAAGACACAGGGAGAAGCGGTGAGTGGGTGGGTGGGTGATGGGTGAGGAGGAATAGCAGAGCTCAATCTGTGCAGAGCCCTGAAACAGATTCTTAGGAATGTCTTCTGCAGAGGTGTGCAATAAAGAAATGAACTTTTCCAAAGCGAGGTCAGGAGTTAGCTTCTATCCCTTGGGAAGTTGTCTCTAAACCCCGGGATACCTGGCTTCAAAAAAGTGATTTTGTTTACCTGGAGACCTTAGACCATCATCCTACATAATCTAACACTATAAATTATGCTGATTTACTTTGTGTCCAAAGGTATCAGCTGGACTTTCAGAGCAGCTGGAAACTGACATGAGCCACATGCTCAGTCAGCCTTGTCTCTAAGATAGGACCCCAAGGAAAGCTCAGGACTCAAGTTTCAGGTGAGCTTCCTTGGTTGAGTCAATACACACGAGTCCTCCATGTGTATTGTCCCACTTTGCCTCTGAAAGAGTAAATACTGTTTATGACTTCAAGCGGAGAAGGCAATGGCAACCCACTCCAGTATTCTCGCCTGGAAAATCCCATGGTCGGAGGAGCCTGGTAAGCTGCAGTCCATGGGGTCACTAAGAGTCAAACATGACTGAGCGACTTCACTTTCACTTTTCACTTTCATGCATTGGAGAGGGAAATGGCAACCCTCTCCAGTATTCTTGCCTGGAAAATCCCAGGAACAGGGGAGCCCAGTGGACTGCCGTCTCTGTGGTCACAGAGTCGGACACGACTGAAGCAACATAGCAGCAGCATGACTTCAAGAGACGGGAACTTTGGAAGTGTCATGTCTAGAACTTTCCTAGTTCCAGACTTTCTTGGCATACCTGCCAGGCAACTTGAACAAAGCCTATTAATAGGCAGTACTAGTTCTTCTTATAAATCCAGGTTGCCCAGCCTTTTCCACGTGGTGCACAAGTACATGAATGCCTCCCTTTTGTGTTTCCACAGATGTCCCTATAGTGAACTCTGCCACGTTAGCATCACTAACGGAGTATATGAGAGCACAGCAAACCCAGCATTGTAGTCCAATAAGTAGTATCTATTTTAGATCTCTTTAATTTCCACTTGCAAGATGTCACGATTTGTCATGGTCTATGACTATTCCTAAGGAAAAGTAAGATGAAAGCAAGAAAACTAATAGAAATGGTTGTAGAACAGTAATAAAAATTTGCTGTAGAAACTGGGTTCTTTGCATTTAGAGGAAGAATATTCGAAGGTAGCTGGTGAGCTTTGTAAGAGGAGAAATGACTTTTGGTTAGAATATCTTTGTGTTTGCCCTGCAGCTACTGTGATGCCTGCCAAAGCTTTAGGCAGTTCTTTCACATGGATATCTGCACATGTTCACGTGTGCTCAGCGGCTCAGCCGTGTCCCACTCTTTGGGAGCCCATGGACTGTAGCCCGCCAGGCTCCTCTCCATGGAATACAAGAATACTGGAGTGGCAAGAATACTGGAGTGTGTTGTCATTTCCTCTGCTAGGGGAATCTTTATGACCCAGGGATTGAACCCACAGCTCCTTCAAATCCCACGTTTGCAGGCAGATTCTTTACCACTGAGCCACCTAAGAATTCCATGGATTCTTTCATGGAAAAATGTCTGTCCTGTGACTCATTTCCTTGAGGTCTGGTTCCTTTCTTTCCAAGGAAATATGTTGATAATATGACAAATTTATCCTTGTTGGGTTATGCGGTATTGTTGGCTTAATGACCACTTGGTAATAACTTTTATAATTTGGGGAGGATCTTTTGTACTGTTTATCTACAGATCAAAGAAACATCTCTAAAAAGGCAACTCTTTAGGTAGACCAAGGGTGGGGATCTTTGGCTACTGTATTTCTAGAAAAGCATATTTAGGAGACCTGTGTTCTGTTCTGCTACTAATGAACTGTGAGACTTCAGACAAAGGGTTTGATACAGTCTTATACACCAGGACATTCTGACAAAGACTAAGAACATTTTCTCTACACAGGGTGACCATAGATTGAGGTTCACCAGGGACAGCAACAATTTCTGTGTATTGCCCCAGCAGGTTAATTAATTATTAAGTATATCCCCTTCACACTCAAGAGCAGCCCAATTGGCTTAGTATGTTATCTAAGCCAATTTTGTGTCAAATGCCTAATTTACAGAAAACTTTCTCATTATTGTTCTGATAATCTTGTAGAGATGAGCTTAGGTAAGACTTACCTGCTCAGGGATCTGCAGCTAAATCTCACCCCACAGTATAAATGAAACTCTCCACTGCCTAACATACAAGTCAGTTACAGTTATACTGTAAAAATTTCTAAAAGTTGTTACAGTATAACTGAGCCATTTTACCCAAAAGGTCTTCATATAAAAGTTCTATGTCAAAAATAATTAGATTGGTTTTAGAAAGCCAATATATTTTTCTTTCATTCTTTACTCTCTCTACCCCCTGTCCTTCAACCCTGCCAATACTATAAATCAAAAGGGAGCAAAAGTTATCTAACTCTAATTATCTCGGTTTACATTTTCCTCAATTCATTGAAATCCTTCCTTTCTAAAAAATCCCCTCCATCCAGGAGACTCCAGTGAGCATATTCATGTTTCAAACAAATCTGCCTTTGTTAATCATCAAAAGGTATTTTCTTTAGTAAGTGAAGCTCGGCAGGCCCCACAGCTGTGTTGTTTATTTTATAGCCAGCACAAAGACAGTTTATTTTTTTAAATACTATAATTAGATTAGTGTTCTCTTTACTGAAGCATCTGTAGGAAAATGAGAGTGTGTTTCTTTGAGTGAATGAGCAGTCGCATTTATTTTTATTAAATCTGAACTTGTCCTCCGAGATAGCAGAATTTAATTTTATGTTCTAATACTACATGTAATATCCCAATTTTTTTTTAGATAAAGCTCTGGTCGCCCCAAAAAGGAGGTTGGACTAAATTGAATCTTCTGATTCCAATTTTATGAACTGCATTAAAATCTCTCTAGGGTGAAGGATTACATCTGTGTTGAAGAATGACTACATTAAGGTATGTATTTGCATACATAAACAAATATATCTGATGGTTATCTATGACCTGTCACTGACACAGGGAGTATCATGGGATATAATATTATATCTTTGTTATAACTTTGCAGGTCTTTACTAAAAAGTTTTAGAGTGCTGCTTATGAATCAGATTAAGATCCAAAATAGAAACATTTTGAAAAAGTTTTGGAGACTGGCTTATCAACATTGCATCTATAAAACTGCTACTTAGAACTGTCTAGACAGCAGTTAAATTGCCCAGGGAATAAGGGATCACCTCTTGACCAGACACTTTTCCTTTCCACTTTGACACTGCCAATAAGGAAAGCAGATTCATTTCTCTATGCTCTTTTTGTCTTCATTGATAAAAGCAATTTTTGTGCTATTATATTTTTAACAAGAAAAAAACTCTTCTAGTTTTCTATTGCTGGGTTACAAGTAAGTAGCTAAGTAATAAGCTAAGTAGTTTAAAACAATTTATGATTACCCTTCCTGGTGTGTGGGCTCGTTGGGTTCCACTGGGTGGCCTTTCTTGGTGCTTCTCAAGTAGTACAGTGATGCGGTGGCTCGGGCTCAAGTTAATTGAAGGCTCAACAGGGCTAGACATCCAGATGGGCTTTGTATCCCACGTAACCAGCTTTTCAGCTGAAATGATTTGGACCAGAGCAGGAAATTGGCTAGTTAATGTTTTTCCACCCCTCTTTTCTCCTTCTGGAGTGCCTTTTTGGTGTGACCCATTCAAATGGCTATTTTGGGCTTCCTCACAGTGAATGAACTTCTTACATAGGAAGTAGTTTCACCCAGAACAAGTGTTCTAAAGGCCCAAGGCAAACACTGTGTGCCTTCTATAAGCTAACCTTGGACAGTATGGAACATTGATTCCACTGCCTTCTATTTTCTGAACAAGGACCATTATAGGCTCAATGTGGGACGGAAATTCTTATGTAAGTTAAAGTTCATTGAACTGTGGGGAGGCATGGAAGAATTTTTGTAGGCAAACTAGCACAAAGCAAAATATTTATTTTTATTAAAATTTTCAAAATAAAATAAATTTAGTTATAATAAATAATAAATGCCATCCATGCCTCAAGTGGATAATTTTTCTAAAAAGTTTTTTTAGAATGTTAATGTTTTTTAATGCTTTTACCTCATTAAATA
>SJYC01042724.1:0-14806 GCA_006408675.1 Madoqua kirkii
CCATTGGTAATAGTTTTTTATTTTACCTTTTCCCTGCTGTTTCACAAAGCACATTTTCCACACTACTAAATATTCTTCAAAATTATGTTTTTTCTTGAGTGTCTAATATTCTATCCTACAAATTACTTCAATTCATTTAACCATTCACTAGTTATTGACCATTGCTACTTTCAAAGTCTTGCTCTCATAATAATGTGATGCAAGTCCATGAAAACAAATCTTTTAGTGCCATTCTGATTATTTCTTTTGGAAAGATTCCTAAAAATGGAAATAGAGGAAGAGCCCCTCTTCAGACTTTCATCACATGTTATCAAAGTGTTTTCCAGAGAAGTTGTATTCAGATGTACTTCCACCAATGGCAACATACAAGAATGCTTGTCTCACTGCTTCTCAGCATCCTCGTGTGCTTACTTGCTCAGTTGTGTCTGATTCTTTGCAACCCCATGGAGGGCAGTCCCCCAGGTTCCTCTCTCCTTGTGCATTCTCCAAGGAAGAATACTGGAGCAGGTTGCCATTTCTTCTTCCAGGGACCCAGAGATCAAATTCAGGTCTCCTGCTTTTCCTGCATTGGCAGGCGAATTCTTTACCCGCTGAGCGAATGGGAAAGCTAAGCATCCTGACATCCATAGATACTGATCTCCACCAACAACAAGAGCTGTCTATGTTGTTCTCGCCTTTGTCTAAGAACCAGCTCAGTTTGAACACACAGTGGCTTAATAATTATTTGAGGAAAAAATTAATAAGTACTTAAATCTTTGTAAATTAAAAAGGCAGACTGTTCATGGTTTTGAAAAATACCTATTGATATCTGATATATAATAAACACAGACCTGAAAATATGACTTCTGTTCTTGTGAGGCTTGAAGTATGATGTTGAGATCATTAGATTTTTCATTTGAATTATTGTATTACTAGTAATGTTTTTCCTCTGTATCGACTTTTTATACACCTTTTTTGTATGTATTATCTATTCATGGATTTTACTCACTTTTCCATTGGTATTTTTAAATGCTTTTCTAAATATTCAGTGAGAGCTCTTTATATGTTATGAGCTGTCTGTCATATTTATTGCATCAGAAGTTGTACTATATTTTTTAATACTGTGGTTGGTATACCATATATATAGCTATACTATCTTAGGAAAGTTACTCTAAATTTCAATTAATATTGAAATAAAATCTACTTCAAAAGATCTTTTGATAACAAATTGAATAATTCATATAAAACTTTAAGTATAAGATCTTAAATAGTAAGCACTCGATACATGAATATTAGTTTTACTATTAATGTCATTATTGTTATTTCTGTTGCTCAAAGAAGACTTGCTCATATAAAAATCAACAACAACAAAAAAATAATGCACACTTTTTTTTTTCTGTCCATAACCCAGACAAACTATCACAGGTTTCAGCTTTCTTAGTATCTAAGTGATTTTTTTCAGGGTATTTCTACATCAAAAAATACCACTAAGTAAATAGGTCAAACAATTTTAAAAGTATTTATATCCTACTGGCAACTTAGCTGTTTGAAAAACTTCACTCAAATTAAAACCATCTCAAAATTTTATTCTTATATAACCACAGTTACTAATGGGATGTGAGTACCTGTTGAGTGCTGTTCAGTTCAATTCAGTTGCTCAGTCATGTCCAACTCTTTGTGACCCCATAGACTGCAGCACACCAGTATTCCCTGTCCATCACCAACTCCTGGAGCTTGCCTCAACTCATGTCCATCGAGTTGGTGATACCTTCCAACCATTTCATTCTCTGTCATCCCCTTCACTTCCTGCCTTCAATCGTTCCCAGCATCAGGGTTTTTTTCAATAAGTCATTTCTTCGTATCAGGTGGCCAGGGTATTGGAGCTTCAGCTTCAGCATCAGTCTTTCCAATGAATATTCAGGATTGATTTCCTTTAGGATTGACTGGTTTGAAATCCTTGCAGTCCAAGGGACTCTTAAGAGTCTTCTCTAAGACCACAGGTCAAAAGACTCAATTCTTTGGCATTCAGCTTTCTTTATTGTTCAACTCTCACATTCATACATGACTACTAGATAAAACATAGCTTTGACTAGACAGACCTTTGTTGGCAAAGTAATGTCTTTGCTTTTTAATATGCTTTCTAGGTCGGTCATAGCTTTTCTTCCAGGGAGCAAATGTTTTTTAACTTCATGACTGCAGTCACCATCTGCAGTGATTTTGGAGCCCAAGGAAACAAAGTCTGTCATTGTTTCCATCGGTTTCCCATCTATTTGCCAGGAAGTGATGGGACTGGATGCCATGGTCTTAGCTTTCTGAATGTTGAGATTTAAGCCAGCTTTTTCACTCTCTTTTTTCACTGAGTGCTGTACAACTTCTCAAACCACACATTGAAAATCACCACCCTCACTTATTGATTCACACTGCATTTGCTTCTATCACAGCATTTATTATGACAGAAAGATAAAATGCCAATGAAACAAATGTAGCTCAAACTAATGAGAAAAATCTATCTGGAATTAGTAACTTGTGCTGTGTCCAACAGATGTCAAATATTTCTATGTTTTCCTTGAAAATTTAAAATATCCTGTGGTGCTCTGAATTGACCCTCTACACCTAGAGAGATTTCATGCAAAGTTTTGGACCATGAGGTTATATGTTTTACATTAGCTTTTGTTTTCTGGATATAAGCTAAATAGGCAGGGTGACAGTATATAGCCTTGACGTACTCCTTTTCCTATTTGGAACCAGTCTATTGTTCCATGTCCAGTTCCAACTGTTGCTTCCTGACCTGCATACAGATTTCTCAAGAGGCAGATCAGGTGGTCTGTTATTCCCATCTCAGAATTTTCCACAGTTTATTGTGATCCACACAGTCAAAGGCTTTGGCATAGTCACTAAAGCAGAAATAGATCAGCCGTTTGATGAAAATGTCACAACCAGAGATTCATAGGATACTAATCCTCTATTTCCCTTGAAGCAGTGGTTCAGCATTCACTAATTTGGGGTTTCTGATGATTTTATAAGCATAAATACTATGAATAATGAGATTTGACTGTATAATATTTCCACCTATAAATGAGATAGACCTAAGTAACTACAACATCATAGAAATTACTAAAATACAGTACAATTCTTAGGAGGTGATTCTCTTTGAGTACTTAATACCTCCATTCTTAACATAATTAATTATAAGTCTATAGTATTTATTTTTTAGTACTGGGTGTGCTGGCTCATAAAATTTCTGAAAATCTAGCAATGGGCACTTGTGAGCTTGTATGAGCCAGTTCTTGGATTTTTAGATGTTTATCTTTCTTCTTTTTCTTTCAAGTTCTTTCATCACCTTAATCAATATATGATTTTGTTTTATTTCTCTGATAAAGCTTTTCAAATTTATTCTCCATATTTCTAGCATAATCTTTGTTTTTAATTAATGCTGTTTAGTGATTCTAATAGAAAGTTTTATTGACTATTAAACAATATGATGCCTCACAAACCCTGCTTCTCCATCTCATCACATTGAAATCTTACCTATGTATGGCTGGTCTTTCAACTTCTGCCCCTGTTTCTTTAAGGCCCTATCTTCTTTGAGGAGGCTAAGTTTGGCTCACAAGTATCCAAGAATATATTCTGGCTTTTGGAGTAAATAATTTTTAGTTTTATCTACTTGTAAGTCTTCAAAGTAGAGTATTTTTCCTTCTTTTGCAATTTATTTTGGTGATCCTTCAACTTGTATTTTTTATTCTTTCATTTTTCTGTTTACCATTCTCCAAGAAAAAAAAAAAACTAATTTTCTCAGGACATTTCACATTCTACAATATGTAAAATTACCTTACCTCTACTCCATAAATTCAATATTGCCTTTATCAAATGTGCAGTTGGATGGTATGCTTATATCCATAATTTATAACCCAATTCCTGAAATCTAGCAGACTTCAATACATCATCATTCTATTGGCTTGATATGAGCATAACTATCTCTCTGACACTTAAAAGAAGATAGATGATTGAAAAACTTCCACTTGCCAGGCATTATTACTTTCTCCTTCTCTTTCCCACTATGTGAAAAGCAATGATACCCAATACTGTCTACTTTTCTTTATTGTCTCTTGGTATGCATCCCAGTTTATAATGAATTATTATTAATTCTTATTTACTTCTTATCAGTTATTTTGGTTCAGTTAATGTCAGACAAGTCTGGTGCACTGCAGTTCATGGGGTTGCAAAGAGTTGGACATGACTGAGTGACTGAACTGAACTTAACTGAACTGAATGTCAGACACTGTTCTGATAGTTGTTTTTTTTTTTTCTTTCTTTTGTACAAGACATGGATACCGATTGAACTGAGAGTGAATGACACTCTAGCTTCAGCAAAAAGAAGTAACCATGGAGCAGCTAAATAGATGAAGTTCTGCCCATTGTCTGGACTGCATGGAACTTGTGTTTTTGAAACAGGCAGCGATGTACAGGATATGTTTTGAGTATCAGAAGACGATTTTTCTACCAGTTTTAAAGAAGGCAGCTATATATACCGCCCGCACCCCACCCCAGCCCCCGTAACATAGGGGCTTTCCTAGTGGCTCAGCAATGCAGAATCTGCCAGCAATGCAGGAGATGCAGGAAACAGTTTCAATCCCTGGATCAGGAAGTTCCTTTGGAGTAGGGCATGGCAACCCATTCAAGTATTCTTGCCCTGAAAACTCTCATGAACAGAGGAGTTTGACAGGCTATAGTCCATGGGATTGCAAAGAGTCAGACAGGACTGAGGACACAAGCACCCTTAATTTGTACATGTAATGAACATAGATTGGAACCTTCTTGAGCTTATTGATTTACAAAAGCAAGAAGTATCTTGGAGAAATCTGTACCAGCAAAATTTGAGAGGGCCACGGAATATGGAACCTGAGAAGTAAAAGATGTGTGCACCTCCTTTTTAGTTCTTTATAGTCTTTAGACAACACAGGAGAGGACCAGTCCAGTGTCCCTTCCTCCAAAGGAAGAATTATGGAATTTAGTTTAAGAACAAAGTGTTACTATACCAAGCAAAGCAACTTCACAACTAAACAGAGGATTTTTTTTCCCCCATGACTTCTGAAAGGGTCAGAGTGCTTAAACTTTTAATACAGAATCTTTTCTGATGACAAGGAAGCTGAGGGGAAGGGAGGAAATTGTATAGTCTCCTCAGTGAAAATCACTAGCATCGGACTAAACACTGTCAAACCAGAGTGTTGATTAGGGATATTTACTCCACCACATGTGAGGGAGTGCTAGGTCACTTCAATCATGTCTGACTCTTTGTGACGCCATGGAACATAACCCACCAGGCTCCTCTGTCCATGGGATTCTCCAGGCAAGAATACTGGAGCGGGTTGACATTTCCTACTCCAGGGGATCTTCCTAACCCAGGGATGCAACCTACATCTCTTCTGTTTCCTGCATTGGCAGATGGGTTCTTCACCATATGGCTAAATGAGGTCTCTGCCTTGAATCTCCTCTCTCTCTGCCCCTAGCTATGGAAGACTAAAGTCAGAAAGGGAAAGTGAGCAGACCCTGGATGAGAACTCTCTGGCATTCAAGGTACTAATATGGAAAGAGAAGAGAAAGAATAGATCCCATAACTTGCCCAAATCCAAACACACATAATCTGTGCTGGGAGGAAAATTCCTATCAGCTATGAGATAGAATTTAATATGCACTCAATTAAGTTAAATTATAGAAAAATATTTGAAAGCTTTTAAATCTTACAAATATAAAGTATTATAAAGGGAAAGATCTATATATTAATAGAATAGTTAAATAAAATATTGGGGGAAAATTGAAACTAATTTATGTAAATAGTCACTTTGAGGCTCCTTGGTAACCAGTTATATATACTTTTGGAAAGCTTATATGTTCTATGTTGACTAATAAAATATATTTTCTGAGTATATATTCTTTACATCCAATATATAATTATATTTTAGTCTTGCATATACACATATATATCTTTCAGCCTCATTGTTCCAATAGGTATTTTAGAAAGTTCTCTATAGGTTCTTACTGATATGAACAAGTTTAACTTTTTCTAAAGGTAAGGATTATTTTTTCTTTTTTTAAAATAGACAAAGCACCTGGCATGTGAAATGTGAACTTATATAAGCACATGAAAAGGAGGATACACTGTTATGAATATATGAGAAAAGGTCACTGACTGGATGAAATATTTTTGAGAATTAGACATGGCACTGTAACATTTTCAACGCAAGTACAATAGATGGACCAAGAAAGCATTTAAACACAAAAGTCAAAAAATAACTTATAATCAGAACCACAATAAATCCTGGAGGGCATGCAAAAGCCTACTCAGGAAAAGGAACCAATGTGCTCAGTCATTCAGCTGTGTCCAGCTCTCTGCAACCGCCTGAACTGTAGCCCTCTGGGCTCCTGTCCATAGCATTCTCCACGCAAGAATATTGGAGTGGGTTGCCAGTTCCTCCTCCAAGGGATCTTCCCACCCTACAGATTGAACCCATATCTCTTGTGACTCCTGTGGATTCTTTACCACTGAGCCACCTGGGAAGCCCAACAAAAATGAACCAATGTTTATCAGTTATCCACCATGTGTTGAGGACCAAACATGATATCACAGCACCTCCCTCTGTCCTCAGAATCCCCTTCCCAGGTTCTCCTTCCCTATGGAGTGATTCAGCAGAGAAGGGCCAGAACAAGGCTGCTCTGAGGGCTAAGAGAAATAGTGCCCTTGGAGCAGGTCCAAACAAGAGTCATGTTTCTTGCAAAAGAAGTGCCTGATGCTGGATTTTAAGAGCAAGAGCTATGGAATGGGCGAAAAAGGAAATATTAGGTATACAGGTGCCATGATGAAAATATCAAGTCCATAGTTCTTATCAACTCAATCCTTTTGGGTGGGGAGAACAGAAATGGAGCTGCAGTCCAGAAAAAGTTTTCCTTCATCAACCAGCTCAATGACGTCAGACTGCTCCATTGAGCTCTGTGGTGTTCAATTTCTGAGTGACTGAGGAAAAGTGACACTGTCCTGAAATGATAACTTTCTGCAGTTTTTCGAAGAGTGTAGAACACAATAGGCAGAGAAAGTATAGCTTTTTCTTTTTTAGGACTTTCTAGGTGTTAACAGTGGTAAAGAATCTACCTGATAATACAGGAGATGCAAGAGATATGGGTTCGATCCTTGGGTCTGGAAAATCCCCTTGAATAAGTAACGGCAACCTACTCCAGTATTCTTGGCTGGAAAATTCAGTGGACTGGAGCCTGGTGGGCTACAATCCATGGGGTCACAAAGAGTCAGACACAACTGAATGACTAAGTACCTTTTGTAATGAAGGATTTTGAAGTCCAGTGTCTAGCAAAAGTTTTAGCACAGTTTTACACTTTAATAAGTTCAAAAGTTAAATACTACAACTTCATTCTGAAAACTATATTTGGAAGTTTAATTGGGTATAATTGTATTTTTTGGAACTTTGAATGAAATAGTTTTCCATTTAAAGTTTTTGTTTTAGTTAATGTTTGTCCTCTTCAGTTGGAGAGACCAAAACTAAACAGCAGTATTAAAAATTTCATCAAAATATTTAAAAATAAGTGCTTATTAAATATAAATCATGGTGCTTTCAAATAAATTTTTTTAATATAAGATTTAACATTTATACATCAGAACTTAGGGCTTCCCTGGTGGCTCAGAGGTTAAAGCATCTGCCTCCAATGCAGGAGACCCAGGTTCGATACCTGGGTTGGGAAGATTCCCCGGAGAAGGAAATGGCAATCCACTCCAGTATTCTTGCCTGGAGAATCCCATGGACGGAGAAGCCTAATAGGTTACAGTCCACGGGGTTGCAAAGAGTCAGACATGACTGAGCAACATCACCCCACCCCCACATCAGAACTTGACTAAAGCTATATCTACACCAAAACTTCTAGAACCCTTTGTTCATGATCTAGGTAGCTTTTTATGTTCTTTTAATGAAGTCAAAGTTTTGCAGGCTTTCTTAAAATACTTCTTGGTTTAATATATGTGTAACATAATTTGAACAATTTGTGGCAAAAAATTCATAATTTTCATAATTTTTGAAGATGTTAATTTATGTTAGTGGTTAAAACTAAGTCAGGCTGAAAGTATAACAGTGAAATTGGTATGAGGTAGAGTGTTAGGAGAACAAAGCTGGGCATGGGGTGGGATGAGGGCCAATGAGTTTCTTGGGGGAGATGAAGAGGGCGGGGCCAGGCTGGTTAGCCTGGACAGATGGCAGAGATCAATAGGCCGAATCAGTAATAAACAAAGGCCAAGAAGGAAAGACAGAGGAAACTGACAGTCCTCTGGGTTCTGGGCCAGGTCAGAAGAAGGTGGTTTTAATTGATACATGTTCCCTATGATGTGATTTGTGTTTTAAAGCAAATTTCTCTACATTTATTTTCTCAGAAGAAATCACAAATTCTTATCTTTCCCCCATAGTGACACTTTAAGTATTAATTGAAGTTTTGAAGACCAAGTAAGAGAGGAACATCTGGTCCACTACGCAGATTAAACCTCCCTCAAATTATGCACATATATATATATACACACACACATATTTCTAGAAGTAAAATATCTTAGAATTTAATGTGTACTATAAAATTTAAGCCATATTATATACAATTATCTAAGGCAACTATACAATTAAGACACAAAGCTAATAGGTCCTACACAATTGTACAGTGTTATTAAGAATCTTACGTTAAAATTAACAGCTGGGTGCCAAGAAAATTATTTTCCCTCTCTGAAATATTTTACCAAAGCCTCCCTGATGTATTTCCTAAACATTTATGATATTTTTCATTTGATGCATATTCAAGTATTCTTTCTTTACAAAGAAATCTACATTCTTTAAGGTATTAACAAGTTTAAAAGGAATTTTAGAGAATGTGTTGGATTCAGAAGATGGGATGGCTTTGAATTTTCCCATAGAATAAAAAATACCCAATGCACAGACAGTTCCAGCTTTTGATAAATGACCACGCTGAGTCCAGTTTGACTGTCGCCTCCACGTCCTGTTCTCTAGCTAGTACACATCTGATATTGACATTTCCAGGGCAAATTCTCTAACTCAATATTCTGAGTTTTATTCATTTTTAAGGGGGAAAATGACATATCTCTTATATGGTTTTGATTGGTGCCTTTTAAACTCAGGAACCTCAACATTCCCACAATGGGCACCTATACCAATTAGTAAGTGATGAAACAAAGTAAATTATTAAGAAGTAGTTTGTCAATTTCACTTTTGAAATAAATCAGTCAAAATGTATTTATGAAGAGCTGTTTCATGTCAGGAAATCTGCTAGATGCTATAGGGTAAAATGTTTCAGAACACAAGGCTTCTACTGACAAGGAACTTGGGATCTGTCCAAGGAGAAGATTGTCCTACTTATTTTCAACTAGATAGCTCTGCTATAGTTACTATGATTTGAAAGTATTTAAACTGAGATATTGTCGGATTCCATTTGAAGCAAGAAATGACAGCCTTAGCAAAAACTTACAAAATTAGCTTCTGAGTAAGATTGCATGTGAATAATATGATGCATCTAGTGTTTTATCCTTAAGTCTCAATGTACTTCTTGAAGGAAATGATCCCCACACATCTAGTGTTTCACAAATAAGATAGCTTGGCATTTTTCCTTCTCTTTATTATATACATATATAATAACAAGACATATATATACGTATATCCTTCCCTTGTGGCTCAAAGAGCAAAGAAACTGTCTGCAATGTAGCAGACCTGTGTTCAATCCCTGAGTTGCAAAGATCTCCTGGAGAAGGGAATGGCAACCCACTTCAGTATTCTTGCCTGGAGAAATCGTTGGACAGAGGAGCCTGGCTGGCTATAGTCCATGGGGGTTACAAAGAGCTGGACAAGACTGAGTGACTAGTACTTTCATATACTTTCACAGTTGATTTACAATTTTGTATTAGTCTCAGGTGTACAGCAAAGTGAATCAGTTGTACATATACATATATTCACTCTTTTTTAGATTCTTTTCCCATATAGGCCATTACAAGGTACTGAGAAGATTTCTCTGTGCTATACAATTATTAGTGATTTATTTTATATATAGTAGTGTGCATATGTCCCTTCCAATCTCCCAATTTATCCCTCTCCCTTTTAAATTATACAAATAATATACATGCATGCTAAAATAAAAATAGAGGCTACTAAGAAAAAAATATCTGAAGATTACTACTTTATAAAGTTGACTGTGCGTATCTGTATTAATTTCTTCTGGCTGCCATAGCAAAGTACCACAGCTTAAAGAACAGAAATTTATTTTCTGACAATTTTGTAAGCTAAAAAAATCCAAAATGAAGGTGTTGATGGGGTTAGCTTCTTCTGAGGTCTGTCTCCTTGGCATTGCAGAAAGCCCTCTTCCCTCTGTCTTCACAAGGTCTTCCCTCAGCACTTGTATGTGTCCTCATCTCTTATAATTAAAAGCCCCATCTCCAAATATAGTTGCATTCTAATGAACTGGGGGCTAGCATTTCAACATAAAAAATTAGGAGGATTCAATTCATCTCATAAAATCATCTAGATAAATAAACAATTGATAGGTAAAGCTAAAGACACATATATGTCCACCTCTCATGTAATGTATACTAATAAATAAATATAAACTTTATAAAGTCTATTAAATATTTTCTTATGGACTGTAGTCTACCAATCTCCTCTGTCCATGGGATTCTCCACGCAAGAATACTGGAATGGGTTGCCGTTCCCTTCTCCATGGGATCTTCCCTGCCCAGGGATTGAACCCTGGTCCCCTAGATTGCAGGTGAATTCTTTATTGTCTAAGCCACCAGGGAAGCCCAAATATTATATGGCTATATGATACAGCACAATGTTTTGAAGCAGTTACCTGCTATTAGTCATTTGAATTGTTTCTAGTATTTTTTTTCTATTTAAATACTATTCTGTGGACCTTCTTATATATACACTTTAACACAATTTCTTGTGAATTTTCTCTTGATAAATGTCTAGTGGTGTATTCTCTTTGTCAAAGAAGGTGCTTTCTTTTTCCCTCAGGGATTTTGATACTTTCTGCAAACTTTGCATCAATTTTCACTCCAGCAAGCATGAAATATAAGTACCTCTCTACTAAGGCCATGCCAGCATGTTGCTTCTATCATCCCTATTTTGTTTGATAAACACATGATAACTTGCTCTATTTACGTTTGTACTTATTAGCATTAACTTGACCCTGGAAGGATGTGGACTTTTTTTTTTTTCATGCTTTATTCCCATCTATATTCTTCTTCTTGTGAATGTAGGCCTCATCTGAAACCTCCCACCTTCTATTATCACTAAATATAATTAAAGCTTATTATTCTTTTCAGTGAATCACTGAACAACCTATGGCATTTGAGTCACTATCAGAAAAGTTCTGTAAAGTTAAATAACATTACTTTCCTTGCATCGCATGCCCTCTTAGTGATACCTGCAAATTCTCTCACCTGGATTGTTGTTTATTCACCAAATCATATCGAACTCTTTGACCCCATGCACTGTAGCCCACCAGACTCCTCTATCCATGGGATCCTCCAGGCAAGAATCCTGGAGTGGGTTCCCATTTCCTTCTCCAGGAGATCATCCTGACCCAGAGATTAAACTCGTGTCTCTTGCATTGCAGGCTGATATTATACCTGAGCCACTGGGGAAACCCAAGCCAACACCGTGCAGCAACAGAAATCCCACCAGAGCTGTGGTTCAGTGAGCGTGTGCTCTCCCATATTTTCCAAATGTTGTAGCCTTTCCCTGCATCCAGACGTTTGAAATATTTCAACTATAATACTTTTATGCCCCACAGGTTGCACAGTGTGAGGCCATGTTTGACATTACATAGTTTCAGGTTAATGTGGCCAATAAAGCATGGTTTTAAATATTTTACTGTCTGTTCCCTTTTCCTGCCCTACTCATTTCCCTGCAAGCCCTCATTTATATTTTAAATTGAGATTTTTTTTTTCTCTGAGACTCGGAAAAATGGCCTAAAAATGATATCATTAGATACTTGGTATGTCTCTCAGTGGTGGTTTCTCAGAAATGAGAGAAAAATAATCGATTTCCGCAGAGATACTGACACTTCAGTTCACAGGCTGTTCTTGGTTTGTTTCTATTCCATATTGAATTCATCTAGGTGTTCTGTATGATCAATCTAAGTGTTCCAGACTGCTGACGCCATATGCCTTAAGAGAGTTTTTTTCTTCCCAAACTATTTTTCATAGATACAGAATGAGATGAATTATACAGCACATTAAACAAAGTGCAAGATTGAAAAAAAGAAAGACAGAAAAGAGAGTGTGAATGCCAGATGATTCCTTTGCTTGGAAAATGTAACTTTACTTACCAAACTACATAATCACCTTTACAAGAACACCAATGCCCTCATCACCATCTTTGTTACACTCTATGTTTATCACAGCTCATTGCTGCAGACTGACTCAAATTCTCTATATGTTTCTGGGCAAGGTCTTGATAGCAGCCTAGTCTCCCTTACAAACAAACAAACAAACAGAATTTTGAGAAAATACATAAACATTTTCTAGGAAAGTCACTTAATCTGTCTTTCTCATATTATTTTTTGTTCTACCTCATTCTACTCCTAGATACATATCAATTTGAATTTATATTTTGGATCTACACAAAATAGATAATCAACTTGCAGGATATAAAGTCTTCCTTGACAGTAAAGACATTGCTGCAGACTGACTCAAATTCTCTATATGTTTCTGGGCAAGGTCTTGATAGCAGCCTAGTCTCCCTTACAAACAAACAAACAAACAGAATTTTGAGAAAATACATAAACATTTTCTAGGAAAGTCAGTTAATCTGTCTTTCTCATATTATTATTTGTTCTACCTCATTCTACTCCTAGATACATATCAATTTGAATTTATATTTTGGATCTACACAAAATAGATAATCAACTTGCAGGATATAAAGTCTTCCTTGGACAGTAAAGGCAACACAGGTGCTTATTTCTGTTCAAGATAAAGAATATATTCTTCAAACATTTGCTGAGTATGTCTTTCATTCAGCAGAACTAATTAGTTTCAGTTGCTTGAGCTAAGCAACTATTTGCTTCAAGGAACATATTATATTTGCTTAATTGCATTTAAGTGCTAAACACTGTAAAGGATAGTGTTTTCTGAGAATGAAATGTTGTCCTAACTAGTTAGAGGATAGTTTATGAAACAACGTCAGGAGAAATTTATGACCAGTTTGAGTGATAGTACTTTTCCTGGTTGTTGATATGGACTGCTGCTGCTGCTGCTGCTAAGTCGTTTCAGTCATGTACGACTCTGTGAAGCCCCATAGATGGCAGCCCATCAGGCTCCTCCGTCCCTGGGATTCTCCAGGTAAGAACACTGGAGTGGGTTGCCATTTCCTTCTCCAATGCATAAAAGTGAAAAGTGAAAGTGAAGTCGCTCAGTCCTGTCTGACCCTTAGTGACCCCATGGACTGTAGCTTAACAGGCTCCTCCGTCCATGGAATTTTCCAGGCAAGAGTACTGGAGTGGGTGGACTGCTGCTGCTGCTGCTAAGTCGCTTCAGTCATGTCCGACTCTGTGTGACCCCATAGATGGCAGCCCACCAGGCTCACCTGTCCCTGGGATTCTCCAGGCAAGAACAGGGGAGTGGGTTGCCATTTCCTTCTCCGATGCATGAAAGTGAAAAGTGAAAGGGAAGTTGCTCAGTTGTGTCCGACTCTTCGCAGCCTCATGGACCGCAGCCTACCAGGCTCCCCTGTCCATGGGATTTTCCAGGCAAGAGTACTGGAGTGAGGTGCCATTGCCTTCTCTGAGAGTGAGTGGACTACTTATCCTCAAACATCAAATATTCCATATCTATTTAATCAAATTTGATCTTTAGTCATATGGACTTCATAATCAAAATAAATGCAGGGCAATCATTCAAAGTGTGTCTTAATAAGCAAAATGACAACAATATCAGAGAAAAAACAACCACACAAAACTACTCTCTATGTATGTTTGGATAGAGTTATTCTATCCTCACTCTCTATGTTTGGGTTGTAATTAAGACATAGATCCAGCAAATTATTCTTAGCAAGACTGGTACTGTTTCTTTAGACCAAAATGAACTGGCAAGTAATAAATAAATAAAACAAAAAGGAAATAAAACAAAGCAAATCATTTTTGTTTTGATTTTCAGCTGAACAAAACAATAAGCCAACAATGGATGCAACCGGTGCCTAGAACTTGATAGTATCAATCCATCACCCTCTAAAAACTGTTTCCCTTTGGTATAGGAAGCTTTATCTCTGACTCCAAATGAAGTGACGGCAAGATACCAAGTTTAAAATTCTCTAACTGTCAACGGCTGTTTTACTAATTATCCAGATTCCAAGGCAATCATACAACCGTAATCATTCACCTCACGCCTGGAAACATAAGTCTTGTTCTTTTGATGAATATTTATAAGACAGTGTAAAGCAGTCTACTTTCTTTTCCCTTCAGGCAAGACAATTTGGAGTTCATCAATATGTATTACCAAGGACTTTTATAAAAGGCACTTCAAAGAAAATTCATCAGGCATTCCTTTTGTCTTGATTTCTGTTAGACTGATACTTCCTTTTGACAAGTATCAATAAATTATCCTCTGATGGCTGGAAACTTGATGTCTTATTCAGAAACTTCCTCACACAGCAAAATCTGGGCTTTGAGTTTCAAGTGAAATTATTAAGATCCCACATCTAACTTAAGGACAGACAGAAGATATGCAAATTCAAAACAATAAAACAAACATGTATACAGTCACCTACAGCACACAGGATGGAGT
>SJYC01042726.1:0-15128 GCA_006408675.1 Madoqua kirkii
ACTAAATTATTGTAATAGAACCCAATACTCCATTAAAATATTATTTTTAACATGATTATCACTAAATAGCTGTTAAAGAACTCTTCTCACTGAGCAAATTGGACTTAAAACCCACTCATTTAACATGTTTTTCAGAAACTTTACTCCATTCCAAAGATATTCAAGTTGCTCTCCTCAAATGCAAGTATGTAATTCATAATTTTGTAACTAACTTGCTTCAAATGTCAAAAAATTCATTATTAGTATAAAATACCATTACAATTTGCTTTTTAATATGCTATCCAGGTGAGTCATAGCTTTTTTTCCAAGGAGCAAGTGTCTTTTAATTTCATGGCTGCAGTCACTATCTGCAGGGATTTTGGAGCCCCCCAAAAAATAAAGTCTCTCACTGTTTTGAATATTTCCACATCTATTTGCCATGAAGTGATGGAACTGGATGCCATGATCTTAGTTTTCTGAATGTTGAGATTTAAGTCAACTTTTTCAGTCTCCTCTTTCACTTTCATCAAGAGGCTTTTTAGTTCCTCTTCACTTTCTGCCGTAAGGGTGGTGTTATCTGCATATCTGAGGTTACTGATATTTCTCCTGGCAATCTTAATTCTACCTTGTGCTTCATCCAGCCTGGCATTTCACATGTTATACTCTGACTATAAGTTAAATAAGCAGGGTGACAATATACAGCCTTGACATAATCCTTTCCCGATTTGGAACCAGCCTGTTGTTCCATGTCCACTTCTAACTATTGCTTCTTGACCTGCATATAAATTTTCCAGGAGACAGGTAGCGTGGTCTGCTATTACCATTTCTTTCAGAATTTTCCACAGTTTATTGTGATTCACACAGTCAAAGGCTTTGGTGTAGTCAATAAAGCAGAAGTAGATGTTTTTCTGGAACTCTTTTGGTTTTTCTATGATCCAGCAAATGTTTGCAATTTGATTTCTGGTTCCTCTGCCTTTTCTAATCCAGCTTGAACATCTGGATGTTCATGGTTCATGTACTGTTGAAGCCTGGCTTGGAGAATTTTGAAAACTACTTAAAAGATTCTTACTCCTTGGAAGAAAAGCTATGACCAACATGCTGCTGCTGCTGTTAAGTTGCTTCAGCCGTGTCCAACTCAATGCAACCCCATAGAAGGCAGCTCACCAGGCTCCTCTGTCCCTGAGATTCTCCAGGCAAGAAAACTGGAGTGGGTTGCTGTTTCCTTCTCCAAGGCATGAAAGTGAAAAGTGAAAGTGAAGTTGCTCAGTCATGTCTCACTCTTAGCGACCCCATGGACTGCAGGCTACCAGGCTCCTCCATCCATGGAATTTTCCAGGCAAGAGTACTGGAGTGGGGTGCCATTGCCCTAGACATTACTTTGCCAACAAAAGTCCATCTAGTCAAAGCTATCGTTTTTCCAGTAGTCATATATGGAGCCAGACACAACTGAGCGATTTCACTTTCACTTTTCACTTTCATGCATTGGAGAAGGAAATGGCAACCCACTCCAGTGTTCTTGCCTGGAGAATCCCAGAGATGGGGGAGCCTGGTGGGCTGCCGTCTATGGGGTGGTACAGAGTCAAATATGACTGAAGTGACTTAGTAGCAGCAGCATATATGGATGTGAGGGTTGGACTGTAAAGAAAGCTTAGTGCCGAAGAATTGATGCTTTTGAACTTTGGTGTTGAAGAAGACTCTTGAGAGTCCCTTGATCTGTGAGGAGATCCAACCCATTCATCCTAAAGGAAATCAGTCCTGAGTGTTCATTGTAATGACTGATGTTGAAGCTAAAACTCCAATACTTTGACCACCTAATGCGAAGAACTGACTCATTTGAAAATCCCCTGATGCTGGAAAAGGTTGAAGGCAGGGGCAGAAGGGGATGACAGAGGATGAGATGGTTGGATGGCATCAGCAACTCAATGGACATGAGTTTAAGTAAGCTCCAGGAGTTGGTGATGGATAGGGAAGACTGGCGTGCTGCAGTTCATGGGGTCACAAAAAGTCAAACACAACTAAGCAAATGAACTGAACTGAACCATTAAAATATGATCTAAGATTTATGAAAATTTTATATCAGTGAAAATAGATACAAATTTAACATTTGGTAATAAGTCATCTGCCATTTAAAAAAATTTAACTCGTTTCCCCTCAGTATCTGGATGGAGACTGGTTTCAGGACTTCTATGGATACCAAATTCATGAATGCTCCTTTATATAAAATGGTGTAGAACTTGCATGTAACTTCCTGTATACTTTAAATCATGTCTAGATTACCTAAATACCTAAAACAATGTAAATGCTATGTAAATAGTTGCAAATACTATGGAAATTATTATTGGTGCACAAAGAAAATTCAAATTTTGCTTTTTGGAACTCCCTGGAATTTATTTCCAAATAGTTTTCATCCACAATTAGTTTAATCTGTGAATTTGGAATCATTGGATATGGAATGCCAGCTGTATAGTAGATCTGTTACCACAGTTTGGAAAATAAGGTCATCTATGACTGTCCTGGAGAAGGCAATTGCAACCCACTCCAGTACTCTTGTCTGGAAAATCCCATGGATGGAGGAGAGTGGTAGGCTACAGTCCATGGGATCACAAAGAGTCAGACATGACTGAGCGACTTCACTTTCACTTTCATGACCTCCACGAAGCTTCCCTTGTGGCTCAGTGGTGAAGAATTCATCTGTCAAGATGGTGTTGCCAATTTCATCCCTGTGTTGGGAAGATCCTGTTGTGAAAGAAAAGGCAACCCACTCCAATATTCTTATCTGGGGAATTCCATGGACAGAGTAAGCATGTGGGCTACAGACTTTGGGGCCACAAAGAATCAGACACAGTTTAGCAACTGAACAGCAACAAAAACAATGACTCTCCATAGAATGCCGTAGCTCTGAAAATATTAGCACTGAACATAAAAAGAATAATCAGTATACACACTTTAGGCCTTCATCACAACCCCAGAAATGAGCATACTCATTACATAGAAATTTCCTCAAGCCCCTTTGTAATCTCTCACCCTTGCCCATTAATGTGTTTTCTCTTATCCCCATGTATACACTGATGTAACTTCTGGCACTACAGATTAGTTTTCATTTTCTAGAATTATATATAATTGGAATCACACAGTATTTTTATTTGTCTATCTAATATAATTCAGTATGATGATGTGATTGTGTATACTGATTTCACCTTCAATTTTACTGTTGAGTATTCTTCTGGATGTATATAAGTTTTTTTTTAATATACTTAGCTGTTTATGAGTATTTTTTCCAGTTTTGGATTATTACAAATATAACTGCTACATACATTTTTGTAGGAGTTTTTATACAAATAAATGCTTTTTATTTTTCTTGGATGTTAATACCAAGGAATGAAATATCTGAATTATGTAGTAAATATATGCTTAACATTTAAAAAGACAGTCTATAGCAAGTGATATCTCATTTTGATTGTAAACTGGTCACTCCAATGATGTTTTTTTTCTCAATAAGAATTTGTATAGATTTTTTATTATTCCTTCCTTCCATGTTTGGTTGTTGTTCAGTTGCTCAGTTGTGTCTGACTCATTGCAACCCCATAAACTGCCACACACCAGGCTCTATCTCCTTCACTAAATCCCAGAGTTTGCTCAAACTTATGTCCATTGAGTGGATGATGCCATCCAACCGTTTCATCCTCTGACGTCCCTTTCTCCTCCTGCCCTCAATCCTTCTCGGCATCAGGGTCTTTTGCATTTAGTCAACTCTTTACATCAAATGACCAAAGTATTGAAGTTTCAACTTCAGCATCAGTCTTTCCAATGAAAATTCAGGGTTGACTTTCTTTAGGATTGACAGGTTTGATCTCGTTGCATTCCAAGGAACTCTCAAGAGTCTTCTTCAGCTCCGCAATTTGAAAGCATGAATTCTTCAGCCCTTAACCTTCCTTATGGTCCAAATCTCACAACCACACAGGACTTCTGGAAAAACCATAGCTTTGACTAGATGGCCCTTTGTCAGCAAAGTGATGTCTCTGCTTTTCATATGTTGTCTAGGTTTGTCATAACTTTCCTTCCAAGAGCAAATGTCTTAATTTTATAGCTGCAGTCACTATCCACAGTAACTTAGAAGCCCAAGAAAATAAAATCTGTCACTGTTTCTACCTTTCCTCCTTCTATTTGCCATGAAGTGATGGGACCAGACGTCATGATCTTAGTTTTTAAATGTTGAGCTTTTGGTAGAATACACCAAAACAGCCATAAAAGCCTCAAGTTGTCCCTGTGGAAGGCTTTTAACCTTAAGTTTAATGTCTTTAGTGGATGAAAGGGCTATTCACATTATGTTTTTGTTAGTTTTGTTACTCTTATCTTTCAAGAAATTTGTCTATTTCACTTAAATTGTTTGAATTATTGGCAAAACATTGTTTATAAAGTTTCTTTATCATCTCTTTAAAACCTGTTGATTCTATCATGATAGCATTTCTTGTTTCTTTGACAGTCTGGTTCTTCATTTTTTTCCCCAATCAGTCTGGATAGATGTTATCAACTTTATCAACTTCCTCGAAGATGTACATTTTAGGTTTATTGATTTTAACTTTGTTTCTGTTTTCTACTTGCTGATTTTCCCTGTGATCTTTATCATTTCACTTCATTTATGCTGGATTTAATTTTTTTCTTTTTTTAATCACCTACCTCTTAAAACGGAAGTCCATGTTTCATATTTGAAACTTTCACATTGTCTAATATAGTCATTTAGTACTACAAAATTCTCCCTTGGCAATGCTTTTGTGGCATTCGGCAAATTTTGTTATGCTGTGACTTTACTTTCATTCAGTTCAGAGTATTTTGGACATTAGTTTTGACTTATGTTTTAATATCCAGGTTATTTAGAAGTATTTTCTTTATCTTTCAAATATTTGGAATTTCCAGATTTGGAGTTTCCAGATCTGTATTAACATTCAGTTTATGTTAGAGTTCCATTATGTTATGAAGGCATAATCTGTATTACTTAAATCCTATGGATTTATTGTAAAGGAAATGCAACCCACTCTAATATTCTTACCTGGAAAATCCTATGGACAGAGAAGCCTGTCTGGCTACAGTCCGTAGGGGTGCAAAGAGTAAGACAAGACTGAGAGACTTAGTGCACATGCATAGATTTATTGAGACAAGTTTTATAGTTGATCTTGGTAAATGTTTCCTGCACAGTTGAACACAATATCCAGTCTGTTGTTTTTGGACAGATTCTTCTAAACTTGCCAATCAGGTCGATTTCATTGATAGCATTGTTCAGGTCTTTTATATTCTCCCTGATTTCTTTTTTCTGAAGTTACAGGTTATTGGGAGGAGACTATTGAAATCTCTCACTTTAATAATGGGATTACTTTGTTCTCCTTGCAGTTCTATCAACTTTCCTTTCACATTTTTTGAAACTCTCTTATTAGATGCATAAACATTTAGGATTATTCTGCCTTCTTGATAAACTGACCCTTTAATAATTATGGAATGACATTCTATATCTCAAGCAATATTTTTGCTGTAATCCACTTGGCTGACATTTATATAGCCTCTTCAAGCTTTCTTTGGATTAAAATTAGCATAGTATAAATTTTTCATTCTTTTTAAGTTATTTACATCTTTATATTTAAAGTGAATTTCTCATAAGCAACATACAGTTGGATGTTTCTTTCAAATTCAACTAAGAAAATCTTCCTTTAACTGGAATATTTAGACTATTTCATGTGATTATTGATACTCTTAGGAGATTTATTGTGAGAAAGTGGTTCACATGATTATGGAGGTTGAGAAGCTGCACAATCTGCTATCTGTGAACTGAATTATAGTGGTATAATTCAGTCTAAGTCCAAAAGCCTGAGAACCATATGATCCAATGGTGCAAATATCAGCGTGAGGTCAAGAGAAGATGACACGAGCTATCTCAGCTCAAACAGTGAGGCAACCAAAAAAAGCAAAAATGTTTTTTCTCCAACTTTTGTTCAGTTAAAGCATTAATTGGTTTGATGTCCATTCACAGTAGGGAGGACAATCTCTTTTTACTGAACTCACTGATTGAAATGCTAATCTCATCCATAAAACCTTCTCAGGCACACCGAGAAATGATGTTTAATTAGGGAACTCCATGACCAGTGATTTTGTTTGTTTTTTAGTCAGTAAGTCATGTCCAACTCTTTTGCGACCCCCATGAACTATAGCCCACCAGACTCCTCTGTCCATGGGATTTCTCAGGCAAGAATACTAGAGTGGGTTGCCATTTCTCCAGGGGATCCAGGGGATCTTCCTAATCCAGGGATCAACCTCATGTCTCCTGAATTCACAGGTGGCTTTTTTACTACTGAGCCACCAGGGCTGCTTATATAGTCAGTGAAGTGACACATTAAACATCTCATATAGAGTCTTCATGTTTTAAAAAAATATCAACTATCCATACAGAGTAATCAGCCAAAAGCATATAATGAATACACATACACACAATACACAGCACACAGGCACACAGGAACACACACACCCACACACACACACATGCATACAATTTGTTCTTTTTTTATGGAAAACTGTAACAAATTGTTAGTTTTAAAGATGGCCTTAAATTATTGTCTCTTCTAGTGCTAAGACATTAAGTGAGGTCAGATTCCCTGAACACTGAATAGAGCCTAGCCTTAGAAAATTACTTGTATACTGTGGGAAGAATGGTGCATGATTTTCCAAGGCTATGTCGGAAGAAGCCATGCAAATTCTGCCTCATTTGTTGGCATGCTCTCTCTTGGAGCCCTGAGATCCCATGTAAGACACATGACTACCCTGAGACTGCCATGCTTTGAGAAACATAGAGACACATAGTGACATTTCATGTAGACACTTCAGCCAGTATTCCAGCTGAGCTCATTCTCTGCGTCATATGAAGCCAGACATTACAAATGAGAATAAGTCTCCAGATCTTTCTAGCTGCTAGCTTTTTCAGTTTCCATAATTCTTTAGGTCTTCCCAGGCAGAGTTTTAGATATGGAGCAGGAACAAGCAAGCTCCACTGTGCTTACACCCGAATTTATGACTCAAGAAATCAATAAAGATAATAAGGCAATCCTTGTTTTATGCCACTAAGTTTGAGACTCTTTTAAATAAAATGTAACCAACAGAACAACTCAAATATATTCAAATAATGCACTGAGACACACCCATTTTTGATAAAAATTTATAAGACATAGGCTGATATCATAATGCCTAAATAATATATATTAAGGATTAAATTGTCATAGCCTACGTATTCACTTTTTTGATAGTCTGACTCACCTGGTAATTCCAAAATTCTTCCAATCATAAGAGACACCATGGGTATACTAAAATGTATAGTTTTACAGGCTCTTCTTTTGAAGTTTCCAGTGTACTAGGTCTGGGGTAAAAATCCAGAGAGCTGCATTATTAGCAAGTATTTGAGGCATATTTGGGAACACTAGCTGAATATAAGGTCAAATTTAACTATCAGAAGCAGAAATTATAAATCAGTAGACCATTAACAGTTCCTGACACCTACATTAGTAATCAAAATTTTGTATAAACACTATATATTTTCTTAAGAAATTGTATAATATTTATTAGATTCCAAAGGCATTTCTGATCCCCAGATGAACAACAACAAAAGAAATCAGTCTGAAGGAATCTTCAGAAGACCACACATTAACATTTATTCTTATATAAACTTTAAAAAAAATTGATCAATGATCACCTCAAAGCTAATATTCCTGACAAGTAACTTGAGTTCTATTATTTTTCCTTGCTGGTAGACTGGTAAAGTACAAAGTCATTCTCTTTAATATTTAAATAATCAAGAGGTAAAACTAAACTAACATTTAAAAAATAAATCTCAGTTGACCCAAGATAAATAAACAGAAATTTATTCTACCTCCTAGTAACAATGAACCCAAGGTGCCTTATCCAGTGAAGTTTTTCCTCTGAAGAGATGAGTTTTTTCAACTCTAACACATAGAGGAAGGAATGATCACAGGTCCCTAATTCTGCATCATAGATCATAACCACACACTCGTTTCAAGCTGTAAAAAATTTCGAGCTGTGGTAACAAAATGTCTTCCTCAGCCATGGTTTCAGATTTATAGAATCACAAAATACTTACTCTTCCTGACATGAGAGCCCTCTCCATCTAGTTACCTGAGACAGAATTTTTCACAGATCCTAGTAAGTGAGAGTTATCTATGGAATTTAAAATTTGACTCCTCATGCACTGTTCAATCACATTTGCATAGTTATCTATCACTAAATACAAAATACTTCAAAACACAGTGGCTGAAAATAACAATAAGTACATATTATGCTACATGTTACTGGGTCAGGAATCCTACAGTAGCTTAGCTTTGTGGTTCTGGCTCAGTGTCTCTGATAAGGCTATAGTCAAGATGTCAGAATCATAACCATCTAAAGCTCTGGCTATAGCTGGGAAAAACAGTCTTAAGCATGAAGTCTTTTTGACCCCTTCTCAGCTATGTAAAGAATAGGCCTTGGTCATGGATTGTTTCTTTACCAAGACATAAAGGGCTCACACAGCTGATAACAAGCTACCACTTTCTGTGGGAATCTTTTTCCTTGTTGGACACTCAATGAGTTCTTTTTTGTTTCTGCTTAAAGCATGTGCCTCATGTGGCATCTGGCCAACTCCACAGTTATATCTCTCTTCCTCGGGGAAGGGACAGGGTTCTTCCACTGTGGCACAAAGCTAATCTTGTTCTGTCTTTTCTATATATAAATGAAACTCTGTTCTATCCACTACTTGATTTAGTCATGTTTCCCTTGGTGATTCCAATACCAAAGTGTAAAAGGCAGAAGTGTTTATGGTCCTCTTATAGGATTGGTAACTGGTACATGGTGCTCTACTTGACAGCTAATGTTGAAGAATCCAATCCTGTGGATTCTTGGTTGGAAATCCAGTCCTTGTTTTGGTGAAAGTGTTAGTCATTCAGTCATGTCCAACTCTGCGACCCCCATGAACTGTAGCCTGCCAGGCTCCTCTGTCCATGGGATTTTCCAGGCAAGAATACTGAAGTGGGTAGCCATTCCCTTCTCCAGGGGATCTTCCCAACCCAGGGATGCCTGTATTGCAGGCAGATTCTTTACCATCTGAGTCACCAGTGTAGAAAGACTCAATTCATTTTCAGAGGGCCACCTGAATAATTTCAGAGCAAGTGATCAAAGAGAAAATAAAAGATGAGGGCCAAGTCTCACATCAGGTATCAATTTCCTAGAATCATTTGAATAGTAAGCTCCCTTCACTTTGGTCCTCTTTACTGTCAATCTCATTCAATGATTTATAATAATTTGCATCATTTCCACAATACTGGCTACAAGATCTACTCTGTTAAATGTAGGAAGGGATCATGCAAAGGAACACCAAATGAATCCTATAAATGGGAATCACTGGGGCCATCTTTGAGCCTGCTTACATGCAGTCAAAGCATATATGTGATTGGACATACTGAAGAAGTTATCTAAAAGGTAATTGCAAAGTCAGTGTGAATAATCTTTTCAACAAAGTCCATCAGTCAGCTCCTTTATCTGCTCTTCCCTAATGACTTTCCCTCCATTTCAGTTACCTCTTGCCAGGGCCACATTCTGGATCTTATCATTATTAAAAATTGAAGTTGAAGTTTCAAGTATCCCATTTCCTGAAACTCCTATTCTGGTTGCTGATTACCTTATTATTTTCTACAATTGTGCATCATTCAAAAATTTCCTGAAAATCTTCACATTTTCATCATCAGCTCATTTTCACATTCTCCAAAACAAATATTTCAAATTTTCTGGGATAGTTTCAAATTTTGGAGACCACTTGATTCCTTCCACTCTCAGCAGTTCATCTTGCTTACTACTCAGCAAAGAAAGCAGGCATACTAGATGGGGTGTTCTTAATACCCTTAAAGAACTAACGAACTTAAAGAACTGGGTCCTTTATGTTTTCTTTCTTTTTATTTTCCTTCTTTTATAATAGAGAGAAATCTCTCCCCCTTTCCTGGCCCCTGTGTCTATCTGGACCCTTCTGCCTTTGAATGTATTTTACTCTATCGAATTTTCTCTTTCTATCATATATTATCAGATTTTTCCTCTTACCTGTTTTTTTACCTATATAAATGTGATTCAGTACTTCCACACACACACACACACACAAAAACAGGAAGGGATAATTTGAACTCTGTTAAAGTATTAGAAAAAAAATTAGCCATAGAGTAAAAATGACAGAGTTATAAATAGAAGGACTCTAGTGGTTTAATTACATGAAATTCAAACCTGCCTCATTTACCCTCAAGCTTCATAGTTCTCTTTACTGACAACCCCTTGAAAGACTTGTGTATACTCTCAGCCTCCACTTTTCCTCATTATATTCACTCTAACATATTTAATCTGTATATAGATCCTCATCACTACTTTAAAATGAACCCTGGAAGAACTTTACAAATAGAGACTCACGAAAGAGCTGGTGGGAAAGAAGTGGGTGGAATTATCATCATGGCCCTTTAGAAAATCTAAACTAGTTTTAATATATTGTTCTGCTCTCTTTTAAGAAAAATGGACATCAACTCAGACACATTTGGTTGTACTTCTCTGTGCTCCAGAAGCTTTTCAAGAGGAGAAAGCTTTCCAACAATGAAGAAAGAAATCTTCCAATAGGAAACCTGGATAAGAAATGGTATAGCCCTTTTCCCCTGAATTCCAAAATCTAGGGGCAGGAAACTCTGGCTTTCCCCATATAGCCTTGAGCATGGACAAATTAAGATTCAGGCAAACACTAACTTCTCAGTAGAAGATAACCTTAAAAATATAAGCAAATAGTTGGAGGACCATAAAAGGAAAAAATGTAAAAAATCCTGTTGGCTGACAAGGGGGTTATGTATTCATTCTTCATATGTGAACTTTTTAGTAGGCATATACTACGCTGTAGGCACTGTGTTCATTCTAGTATGAGTTGAAAATTGGAGACATCTTGTGAGCAGTTGTTTTTGGTTGTGCCCTGTCATTGAAAACTCTTCATCAGAGAGATAAGAACTCTTTTTCTTGCCCTTCAAGGAGGGGGTCTGAATACTCATATAGCTTAATATAGCTACTGGTATCAAACTATATGATATTGGTAAATTCCTTTCCATCAAGTTTGTATCCATATAAAAAGCTTATAAATACCTTACCACATACTCAAACACTAGAAAGTGAGAATTTCATACCTAAAAACTTTATCCTCTGCCTTTCCAAGACATTGTTTAAGGTATGCAAATGTGTCTTGGAAAACTCAGCAGCAATCAGCTTGTGTTGTATCAAGACTGAGATACTGCCGTTTTCCTTCTATTTTCCCTATGTCTTAAATTTAACTTTTTCTCCCATTGAGCTAAATGCCACATCTTCAAAAGAGAAGTATTTGAAGAGTCAAATTGTTGGGGAGAAGTCTACGAAATCTGCATGAACAATTGCTAAAGCTATAATTTCCTAGGAGAGTTAATCAAGAAGGCATTGTATAGTGAACAAAGGTGTACTTACAGTAAAGTACATCCAGACTTTTCACAATTAGAAGGCTGAATCGCAGTGGACTCTTTATTATTGTTTCCTTTTCTTTATTGAAAATCTATAACTAAATAGGGATACAAACAACTTTGATTACCCATTTTCAAGAGACAAAGTTAGCCTAGATAAATTATACCCATAAATAAATCTAGAGTACAGTATTCTCTGGGAGTCCTCTCTCCCAACAAATATTTTTCTAGAAATTTCTCTTGAAAATAAAATTACTTGATATTTACAGTCTCAGTTTTTCTATGCTAATGCTCTACTAGAGAGGATAACTCAAAAAAAGGGGAGAAGGAAAAGCATGGAAATATGGAGAAACATAAAGAAAGAGCAAAGAGCATGTTAATTGTCAAAAGTACTGACTAGGATCTTGATGTTAACTATGTGATAGTCTTTTATTCATTTATTTATTTACTGAACTTATGCTTCTTTTATTTTTTAATTATTATTATTATTTATTTGGCCATGCAATGTAGGATGTGAGATCTTAGTTCACTGAAAATGAAGATGTGTCTGCTCAGTCATGCCCAACTCTGTGAGGAACCACAGACTATAGCCTACCAGGCCACTCTGCTCATGGAATTCTCCAGGCAAGAATACTGGAGTGGGTTTTCATACCCTTCTCCAGTGAATCTTCCCAACCTGGGGACCGAACCCAGGTTTCCCTCACTGCAGGCAGAGTCTTTACTGGCTGAGACCTTAATTCCCTGACCAGGGATTAAACGTGCACCCCCTGCATTGAGAGTGTGAATATTTAACCACTGCACCTCCAGGTTAGTTTCTATGATAGTCTTTTAATTTGTTCTAATTTAGTCACATTGCTATCTCTGGTTTTGGCTTCTTATCCAAGCACAGCTCCAACAATAATTTTGACCAGGTAGAAACTTCAACTACATATTCTCAGATATTGATAATTAACAATTGATAACCAAATGCATTTCCATCCAGGCAAATTCCTTACTCTCAACTAGTAACCTGATTCTTTCTTCCCTGATAAAAACAGAAACAATCAGAAAATAATTTAGTTGTCTTTTCATTAACAAATCCAACCAACAATCTATCTCAAATTATGTGTTGTTTTCTGTTCTCCACAAACGGGTGACTGATCCCAACAACTAAATCAAACTTTCCACTGTGGCTAAGGAAGGTCACCTTTCTATTCCATTCAAACACTTTGCACTATGACATCCAGTTCTCCTACACAAAAAAATACACATTATCGTGTAAGCATGCTCTACTATCTCTCGTACTTTAAAAGATACTCCTTTGACCTCACAGCCTTTTCAAACTACATCTCCTGCTTTTATGTTCTCATTTATAGAAACAAAGATTATCAGAAAGATTTCTGTATCTTCTACCTTTAATTTCTTAATTCCTATTCTTTTATAATCTTCTCCACCCAACATTTTATCCCCAGCAACCTACCAAAGTTCTCTCACTGAATTCTTCTGCTTGAATTATTTTTTTCATAGCTTCTCTTTTTTTGAACTGTAGGCATCATATAAAAAAGAAGATCCTTACAACATGAATTACTGTCTTTACTTGGCCACTGAGTAAATACACTCTCCAGGTTTTCCTCTTACTACAAAGATGATTTTTTCCCAGTCTCTTTTTTGAGGTCTTTCTTATCTTTCAAAACTCTAAATATGGCTTCTGCAGACCTCAATCTGTACATCTCTTTTCTAACCACATTAATACATTCAGGTCCCCCTTTCTCTCTAGCCCCAACTCTTCCCTTACCTCTACACATAAAATTAGCACTATCTTCTCAATAGTAGATGAATATTTGAATGTTTATAAGATGTAGACAAATAATCTGGGCCTAAGAAGATATGTCCATTCTCCCTCTTACAACTAACTCTTCATTCAGTGTTTCACATCTAGATTAGCATCTGCAAGTCATCTTGACTTGTCCCATCTCTCTATATCAGAAAGTGCTTTAAATTTGGCTACCTTCAGAACAGATTCTCAGTGCAAATGCTGCTCACTTCGTCATCACAAACACCCTAAACAATCCCACCATCCACCCAGCCTCGACTCCCATATGTGTGCGTGCTAAGTCACTTCAGTCAGGGCCAATTATTTGCAACCCAATGGAGTGTAGCCCGCCAGTCTTCTCTGTCAATGAGATTCTCCAGGCAGGAATACTGGATTGGGTTTCCATGTCCAGGGTCTCCAACGGATCTTCCTGACCCAGGGAATGAACCTGTGTCTCCTAGGCTCCTGTAACTGACCTTCATCTTTCCTATTTCTCTCCCTGTAGACATTCTCCCAGATAAGAATAAGGAAATTCTTTTGAAAATGTAAATTAGGTCATGGTACTTTTCTGCTCAAAACCTTTCCACAACCTCCCCTAAACACTAGAATAAACTCTACTTATCTAAATTTTATAGATTGTAAACCCTCCTTTGTTCTGATCTGTGCCTATATTTCTAGAAGTTTCTCCAACCATGCTCCAGACATATTGACTTTCTTGAAATTTTCACGCATTTCAAGCTTATCTCTGTTGTTTCATGTTGGGTTCTAACTGTTGCTTCTAAACCTGCCTACAGATTTCTCAGCAGGAAGTAAACTGTTATTCCCATCTCTTTAAGAATTGTCCATGGTTTGTTGTGATCTACACAGTCAAAGGAGTTGGCTAGTCAATCAAGAAAAAGTAGACATTTTTCTGGAACTCTCTTGCTTTTTCTATGATCCAATAAATGTTGGAAATTTGATCTCTGGTTCTTCTGCCTTTTCTAAAACCAGCTTAAACATCTGGAAGTTCTCAATTCATATACTCCTGAAGCCTCGCTGGAAAATTTTTGAGCATTACTTTGCTATCATTTGAGATGAGTGCAATTGTGTGGTAGTTTGAACATTCTTTGAAATGGCCTTTGTTTGGAGTTGGAATGAAAAATGACCTTTTCCAGTCCTGTGGCCACTGCTGAGTTTTCCAAATTTGCTGGTGTATTGAGGGAAGCACTTTCACAGCAGCATCTTTTAGGATTTGAAATAGCTCAACTGGAATTCCATCACCTCCACTAGCTGTGTTTGTAGTGATGCTTCCTAAGACCTACTTGACTTTGGATTCTAGGATATCTGGCCTTAGGTGAGTGATCACACCATCATGGTTATCTGGGTCATGAAGATATTTTTGTACAGTTCTTCTATGTATTCTTGCCACCTTTTCTTAATATATTTTGTTTCTGTTAGGTCCATACTATTTTTTTCCTTTATTGTGCCTATCTTTGGATGAAATGTTTAACATTTTCAATTCTGTGTATTTGTCATTTTCTCTTTTACTCAACCAATATACTTGTTATTCTCTTTCATAACCTTTATTTAAATTGCCATTAATCTCTACTCTTATCTATGTTTTTGTCCTCAGTGAAGATCTGTGTATAGAAACCTACATCCATTAGATTACTTATGAATCAGGTCAATTTGGATTTGCACAAGCACCTTAAATTCCATATGTTCCAAAAAAACTCATTAGTTCAGTTCAGTTCTGTTGCTCAGTCGTGTCTGACTCTTTGAGACCCCATGAATCGCAGCAGGCCAGGCCTTCCTGTCCATCACCAACACCAGGAGTTTCCTCAAACTCATGT
>SJYC01042727.1:0-11374 GCA_006408675.1 Madoqua kirkii
CAGATTAGTCCTGGGTGTCTATTGGAAGGACTGATGTTGAAACTGAAACTCCAAAACTTTGGCCACCTGATGGAAAGAGCTGACTCATTTGAAAAGGCCCTGATGCTGGGAAAGATTGAGGGTAGGAGAAGAAAGAGACAGTAGAGGATGAGATGGTTGGATGGCATCGCCTACTCAATGGACATGGCTTTGGGTAGACTCCGGCAGTTTGTGATGGACAGGGAGACCTGGCGTGCTGCAGTTCATGGGGTCATGAAGAGTTGGGCATGACTGGGCGAGTGAACTGAACTTAACTGTACTGACCCCCAATATAATTAGGATCCACAGGACTACCAGCTCTAGGTATTGCCTCTGATTGACACAAAGCAGTAGGCACAATCTCATCTCTCATGCTGCAGTATTTCTCCTGGGCTAACAAAACCAAAACTCAGAGTCAAAGATTAATCACTATGGGAAAAAAAATCACCCTTTCTCCTCAGTTGTGAAAAATTATATAATACCAATTAGTGATGTCGGCCATTTTGTACCTTGAGAGGAGGCAGATTAAAGACAAGTCAAGTCATGGAGAAAGCCAGTGAGAACTAAGAGATAGATGGAGCTTAAGGCCTGACTGAACCCCTACTTAATACTGGCTAGGAACAAGCTTGGAGAAGGCAATGGCAACCCACTCCAGTCTTCTTGCCTGGAAAAGCCCATGGATGGAGGAGCCTGGTGGGCTGCAGTCCATGGGGTCACTAAGAGTCAGACACCACTGAGTGACTTCACTTTCACTTTTAACTTTCATGCATTGGAAAAGGAAATGGCAACCCACTCCAGTATTCTTGCCTGGAGATTCCCAGGGACGGGGGAGCCTGGCAGGCTGCCGTCTATGGGGTGGCACAGAATTGGACACGACTGAAGCAACTTAGCAGCAGTACCAGGAACATTTTTTTTTTAAATTTCATACTTTATTCTATTTTACAATACTGTATTGGTTTGGCCATACATTGACATGAATCAGCCACAGGTGTACACGATCTCCTAATGCCGAAGCCCCCTCCCACCTCCCAGCCTGGAACATTTTAATCACCTTTAAGTTATAAATGATCTTAGGTTGAATTTTCTGTTACTTGCAACCAGGTGCTCCCTAATTCAGTCTGATTGAACTCATGTATTTCATAGTTATCATAGGACTACAGGAGTGACTATGTCTTCTTACTGGGGAAAAAAAAAAAACTGGTTTTATTGATTTTGTCACAGCTAAAAATTATTCAGTGAATTCAGGTTAAAGTGCAAACTTTCTAGAGTTGCACATCCTACAGTGTGGACATACTGAATTCTGCCAGTTCTCTAAATGTGCCATAAATAGCATGATGTAATGTTTTCATCAGTGCTGTTTATTTATTCATTTAAAGAGCCTTTCTGCTTTGGATGGTTATCTTTAAGCCTCATCCTGTTTTAATTGCCTCTGTGAAATCTTGTTTACCTCTGAGCTGCCAGCTCTCTGTTCTGTATTTCCCATTCATATTTCTGATATGACTGAATTATGTCTTATATTGTCAATATATCTCCTGGTGTGGTCATTACTGATTTCTTATCTTTCTCCTTAACTAGACCACAAGTGGTCTGTCTATTTATCTTTATGTTCTAAAACATTTCACATGTTCCATCATTGTTTCTTGAAAGAATCAAACAGATAAGGAGCTTATCCCCAGTAACATTTACATTCTAGAAGTAATATGCATACAGGTCTACAAAATTAAGGTTCACATTCTGAGGCCCATGGGAATGATACAGATGACCTCACTCACAAGGGAGGGTTCCAACTTTTTTCATTTGAGATGATTTAACAAAAGACCTTTAAGATAAAATAGAATGAGACCAAAAATGGGCTCTTCTACCCTCATCCTCTATATAACACTTTCTTTATCTGTGATAATTTTGAAGTTAAGGACCACTCACTTCACTTAAGTGAAGTTAAGTGCTAAAATAGGTCAAATGCACTCCTAATGATGTGACTTCCTTGGACATAGTGGCAACAAGTTCCCTGGTAAGAAGGGAACAAGTTCAACCAATTTAATTATATGCCAAGATAATGATCTCTATTGTCTACCTTAGTTTAGCAGAATGTAAACTAGTGAAGGAAAACCTTGAATTTTTGAATGACTAATATTCTAGTTTTAATAACCAATATCTTAGTCTTTTACTTTTTTAACATGCTTTTATAAATACCTTCTGTTTTTCCAGTAATCTTTATTTGGCTTCCTGTGTATAATTCTATATGCTTAAATTTGTTCAGCATAAATGTAATACAATAGCTTTAATATCAGTTCTACACCGCTATATTTTTCTACCCCAAATGGAATCTACAAGTAAAGAAAATAAACTGTGTAGGAAAATGAATAACCCTTATTCATACATTTGTATTACCCTCCAATAATCTATAACATACAGTCTTTAAAGTTGTTTCAATATTTATATTAGTTATGCATGCTTTGTATGGTGATAAGGCTTCCCTGGTGGCTCAGGTGGTAAAGAATCCTGCAATGCTGGAGACGCAGGTTTAATCTCTGGGTTGGGAAGATCCCCTGGAGAATGAAATGACTACCCACTCCAACAATCTTACCTAGAGATCCCATGGACAGAGGAGCCTGGCCGGCTGCAATCCATGGAGTCACAGAGAGTTGTATACAACTGAGCAACTAAGCATTTTATGGCTATACACATACATATCCACATACACATACACACGTGTGTGTACACATATAAACACACATATACACAAACACAAGCACTGTGAGCTTGAGAATTAAGAATTCATCCAGATACTGTCTTTTGAATAAGGGGCACTTGCTACGCAGGGCTTTTGGTAATTGTGAAGCACTCGGTAAGTCCCCTTTTCAGAGGTGCTCAGAGTCACACTTCCAGCTTGGTGTGTGGAGCAGCCTGAACACCTACACACTGACACACAGTGTGAAACATGAGGTGCAGCCTCCATTTAATGTATTTTTCCATCATCCCCACCACTACCTGCGCCCCGACAACCCTCCTCATCACTCACTTCTCCACAGTCTATCTTAGAAGGTAAGCATTTTCACATTATTAGTTTTCATTTTTGAAGTACTCATCAAAAAGTATGCATTTCATTGCAAGAGTGTTTGTTTTATAACCTTGGACACATTTTTAAAAGTGTGTTTTAAAGTGTAGGAAATGTCTATATTTAATTAAACATATATTTGCCTCTTGATTTCACACTCTTTCCAACAATCAGGAGAACAGATATTTGATTTCAAAGGCTCTACATAAAGACGTCTTTCACAAAATACTTAAAATTTTCCATTTTTCAACCATTCCCATTACTTAATGCATAGACATAACCATTTTTTTAGAGAAGGAAATGACAACCCACTCCAGTATTCTTGCTTGGAAAATCCCATGGACAAAGAAGCCTGGCAGACTACTGTTTATGGGGTCATAAAAGAGTAAGACACAACTTGGCAACCAAACAACAATAAGAAACCAATATTTGTATACCCAAAGTAGGGTTTTTCTAAGTGTTTTCACTTATTTCACCTCATTCCCTAGACATATTTGATGAGGTCAAGGCAGAGTGCTAGGACCATCTGTGTTTGGTAGTTACACACTGTGTGACAGAGACATGTCTATTTCGTTCCCAACTCAATCACACACAGTCTTGTAAGCAATAGGGCCAATCACATCATTTCTCTGATCAACAGTTTCTCAAAAGAAAACGTGGAAGCAATTGTGCATTTTGTTAAGTCTGGTAGGCAGAAAACACTTCAAAATGTATATAAAATGCAGTAGGTAATCTATACATATTGGCTTACTTTTCTCATATTTCTTCTCATTTATACATATTTTGAGCCACTTAGACTCTGAACAAGCTCCTTGCAAAATGCTTATCACAATACAGAAAATCATTTCTGAAAACTTAGCAAGTTCTTTGTCACAAAATTTCTCTATCTTCAACCCCCACAGTAATAGTATTTCATTTAAGAGCATGATGAGGTAAGAATTATGAATAGATAAAGTCAAATTTATTTTTGATCTTGCTTTCTCGATTTCCTATTGGATTCCTTTTTACCAAATGAGCTGGGGGGGGAAAAAAAAAAAAACAAGCTATGATTTCGTTTTGCTTTATGTTCTTTCTTCAATCAGGAGTCTAAATATCTCCCCTGAGAAGTACTACAAAGTGCCTAGATATTGGCTTCTTTTCTTTTGTTTGGATCTTTTAGAAGCAATCTCTAACTAAAACATTCTTCTACTTAAGGATGAGATATTAGAAGAAAAAATCATTTTACTGAAGGACTTAGAGACTAGGACATTATTTAAAAATTATAATGAGCTTCCTCTTGTGGATCATTAGGAAAAGAATCTATGTAAGAGTCAAATGAGCAAAGATAATTTGGATTTTATATAGATTTAGGTGAAGGCACTGCATGGAAATTTCTAACGGCCTTTTCCATTTCTACGGCAGACACTCTTGGTTGCCACCGTAATAGCCATCTGCCCAACAGGATGATGAGTTTGTTACCTAAAAAAATCTTGCTTTTCAGTGAAGATTGCATTCCTGCATGGCTGATAGCAGGTTCAGCTCAGTTCAGTTCAGTTCAGTAGCAGGTTAGTAAATCTTAATTAGTCTGAGCAAATCTACATATATTGTCGGTGATCTGTCACAAATGGTTGTGACCCAATCATCAGAAATGAGAGAGATTCCACTGGGGTTGGAGTTGTATGTCCATACACTCAAAATAATCAATAGATTCAATGTAATCTTTATTAAGATTCCAGTGGCATTTTTAAAGAAATAGAAAAATTCCAAACATTTTTGGAATCAGAAAAGACTCCAAGTAGCCAAAGTATCCTAAAAGAGAAGAACAGAGCTGGAGTCACCACAAATGATCCAACCAAATATGGGCAAAGGACCTGAATAGACCTTTTTTTTTTTTCAAAGAAGATAGTCAAACGGCAAACAGATAATGCAAAAATGTTCACATTACAAATGATCAGGAAATGCAAATCAAAATTACAGTGAGTTGTAACTTCACATTATGATGGTTAACATAACAAATGTAAGAGATAACAAGTGCTGTGGAGGATGTGGATTAAAGGGAAATTTTTTACATGCCTGGTGGGATTGTAAATTAGTAAAACCACTATGGAAAACAGTATAAAATTTTCTCAAAAACTTGAAAATAGATTTACTATGTCATTCAGCAGTTCTACTTCAGGGTATTTATTAGAAAGAAATAAAGTTACTATCTGGAAGAGATACCTGCACTCCATATTTATTGTAACATTCTCAACAATAGACAAGACATGGACACACACACACATACATATATAGACAATGGAATATCATTTAGCTATAAAAAGAAGAAAATCCTACTGTTTGTGAGAATGTGGATGGAACTTGAGAACATTGTGCTAAGTGAAATAAAACAGAGAAAGACAAATAGTGAGCAATATTACTCAAACATGAAATCATAAAATGTGGGGAGCTCATAGAAACAAAGAGCAAATTGGTGTTTTCTAGGGGAAGCAGGAGGCAAATGTATGGAGAAAGTCAAAGGATACAAACTTCTAGCTGTAAGATGAATAAGTCCTGGAGATGTAATGAATAACATGATGACTATAGTTAACAATAACATAGTGTATACTTGAAAGTTTCTGAGAGAGTAAATCTTAAGAGTTCTTGCCAAATCGAAAAAAAAAGAAAATGTCATATTATGTTGGTTGATGGGTGTGTTAACTAAGCTTCTCATGGTAATCTTCTCACAATATATACATATATCAGGATATTATATTGTACACCTTGAATTTACACAATGTTATGAATCATTTATATATCAAATCTGAGAATTTTAAAATAAGTGTCAGGTAATTATTATACCATGATATATGGGTTCCTTGTGTCTAGGATGGAGAAGGCAATGGCAACTCACTCTAGTATTCTTGCCTGGAAAATCCCATGGATGGAGGAGCCTGGTAGGCTGCAGTCCACAGGGTCACTAAGACTCGAACAGACTGAGTGACTTCACTTTCACTTTTCATTTTCCTGCATTGGAGCAGGAAATGGCAACCCACTCCAGTGTTCTTGCCTGGAGAATCCCAGGGATGGGGGAGCCTGGTGGGCTGCCATCTGTGGGGTCGCACAGGATTGAATACAACTGAAGCGAGTTAGCAGCAGCAGCAGCAGCATGTCTAGGAGGGGACAAGTATCAGAACGAAGGTTATAAGGCTTAGGATGATGGGTCAAAGTGGAAAAATCTGGCCCCTTGACATTGTTCAATTGTAGAACTAACTAACCTTGGAAACTCACTTGAGGACTTACTATATGAGAGAAATGGCACACTTAATAAGCAACTTCTCATCACTCCTGATAAGAAAGAGATTATCAACAATACCCTGCTCCTTTGTTACCTGACATTGAAATTACCCAAACTAATACAAACACTAAGAAATATTCAGATATGTATGGATAGCTTTAGAAAAGGAGGGGATTGAGAAAGAGTACATGCTCTATTACCTGCATTTATAGAGGACTGACAAAGAACTTTAGGGACTTCTGAATTACCTATCAGTAAATGGTGAGTCTTATGTAATAGCCAATTACTGAGTGAAATCCCAGGCTATTAATTATATGCCAGAAAGGACATCCATTTACTGACGGATGTTACTCTAGGCTGGAAAATGCTCTCACCTTTTTCCTTTTGGGGCTCTGTCACTGTATTATTATTACTGCACCTGCATCTTTGTTGTCGCTTGCACAAATATTCCATGATACCATCATCATTTTTAATTATTCTATGATTATGGGAACATGCTGGATAATTTCCAAGGCCAGAGAAGATTGTGTTGTTTCCATTAGCCACTTCTTGCTTCGTGTTATAGGAAAATAGTTAACTCTGGACTATGCTACATGATTGCTATCAGGCACTACTTCCAAGATCTGCAAAATTCATTTATTAGGCACAGACTAAACCATTAACAAGCAACTGGTCAATATGAGATTACTGGGTGAGAAAATTAAAATGCAGAGAGTAGTAAGTCAAGATCTCCCTCAGTTTATATTTACTGACAGAATATGGGGGGTTGGGGAAGTAAAACACAGTGCTAGTAATGGCTCTCCTTGTAACAAACTCTCTGCAACTGACAGGTATCCAGAAAATAAAGGTAGCAGTGTATTTTTCATTAGAAGTGATAGACTGCAAAGCTGTCAAATGTTAACTAGCTTACCTTCTGCTCTTTGCAAAAAGGTTAATGGATACAGCACATTTTCCAATGTGACTCTGAAAAACAAAGAATTACAAATAGTATGTGGTGGTATTTGTTTTTCTTCTTTTTTAGCCTGCTCTATGTAAAATCTAGAGGTTGAATGCCACATTAGAGCTTTCCGCTATCAAAAAAATTGTTAGTGATCATATGTATAGGTGGGAGGTGGGGGTGGGTCAGAGTTTTAGTGGAGGGTTTGTAAGTGAATTTATAGCAGTAGGTCTGTCATATTAAGCATGGACCTGTATTCATATAAGAATAAAACCTTTAACCTTCACCTTCCATAGGAACATGCTCTTTATTTATCATTTGTCTAATTTGTTCAAAAATATTTTAGAACTATGTGCTATGAAGTGTTGTCATTATGCCAAAGAGGATGGCTAACCTGTATGTAGAGATGAAAACAGCACACTTAATGAGCATCTTTTCATCACTCTTGGTGAGGAAGAAAACATTATCAACAATATCTTCCTCCTCTGCCCAGGAAGTGAAAAATGAACTAAGTTTGGAACTGCCCATTACTTTGATTTTCCTCAGAGTGTTATGACATGCATATGTATTCTTAAACGTGACTAGGTTTAAGTCTTGTGTGTTTGAATATTTTAGTCAAGGAATCATATTGTACATACTCTCATGTGCTTTTCACTCAGCATTTGGCTTTGGAGATTTATTCTAATAGATGACTCATTTAGTTGTCCTGACTCTAGGAATCTGTTGCTAAATGCACTGCTACTTTTAAATATTCTTGTGCACATTTCCTAGAGCACTTGGGAGTTTCACTAAGATGTCTGTTTAGGAATGAAACCACAAGATTGCAATGATTGTGTGAATTCTTATTCAAAACAATGAAGAATAAAAGCTTCTGAGCTGTTATTTTCACCTTTAAAAGTTTTGCCAATCTGGAGGATGTAAAGTGACCCTTATGCTAATTTTTATTTGCATTAAATGAAACTAATAGATTTAGCACATTTTTTACACATTTATTTGCCATGTTTGCTCCCTTTGTTAGGATTATTTTCCCATTGGAATTTCTTTTGTCTTCTCATTAGTTTGGGGTGGTTTTTCACATATTTTGGGCAATAACACACTGTTAGTAATTGCAGGAAATAACCCTTCTGTGGTCATGGTTTGTGCTTCCACAATTTTTATGAAGTGCATTGCTAAACAGATATTCTTAACTTTAGTGCACTCAGACATAGCAACTTTTTTCCTTTATACTTTACGTACTTTGTATTTTTTAATGAAGTAATTTCCTACTTCATTTTATATTTTCCAATAGCTTTTACTTAGTTGACTTTAGATATTGATTGCATAACTGATCACTTGTGTATGTTTCTGAGTAAAACAGCAGCAGCAAACCAAACTTTATTTATACATGGCAAAGGCCATGTATAAATAAAGTTGGCACCCCACTCCAGTACTCTTGCCTGGAAAATCCCATGGACAGAGGAACCTGGTAGGCTGCCATCCATGGGGTAGCTGAGAGTTGGACACGACTCAGGGACTTCACTTTCACTTTTCACTTTCATGCATTGGAGAAGGAAATGGCAACCCACTCCAGTGTTCTTGCCTGGAGAATCCCAGGGACAGCGGAACCTGGTGGGCTGCTGTCTATGGGATCGCTTAGAGTCGGACACAACTGAAGCAACTTAGCAGCAGCAGCAAGCTACTCTTAACACAGAGTCCTGAATACAATGGTTTAAATAAGATGAAAGAGTTTTTGCGGGGAGCGCTCCGCAGAAAGAGTAGAGGCAGTGGAACTTCCCTCAGCAAAGCCGAGGGGTCCCGAGGAGAGGTGAGCCTGCTGTCCGCCAACCCAGCCCCTCAGCGAGCAAGAGACAATCAGACGTGACAGGGGCTCCGTCGAAGCAGTTCCGGTTAATTGTTGCAAACTCCCAGCTTATATAGACAAACAGGAAGGTTTTAGGAGGAACTTTCCATAGTTGCCCCAATCACGTTAAAGGTCAACTTGTAATGTCCCTTCATTATAACAGGAGTCTATGGAGATCATACACTGTCTATGTGCACAGAAATCAAGAGAGCCAATCAAAAACTTTGACAGACAACATAGACCCTGCCCCCATCTCTTCTGCCAGGCGCCATCTTAGGTTTTCGACCACAAGGCTAGCCCCTTTGTTTTTAAAGTTTCCCATTTAGGGCCCCACAAGTTTTCACTCCCTCCTATCTGATTCCAAAGGTAGGTGAGCAATTAGGACAAGTGGAGGGCTCCGCTCCACAAGGTCATCTGGGAACCCAGGGCAGTGAGCAGTTCTGCCAACCTCTGGGAGTGAAGTCCTTCTCGGGATCAAAAGCAGCTTCTGCATTTCCCAGCCGTCAGGAAAGGAGAGTGTGTTCATAGCGAGTATTGTTTTGATTCTTTAATACACTTTCTGTTTTATTCTTAATTGAAGGGAAATTGCTTTACAATGTTGTGTTGCTTTGTGCTGTATAAAAATACAAATCAGCCATGAGAATAATAATTAATAATAATAATGCCCTCCCTCCAGAGCCTCCCTCCCTACGCTACCTCTTATTCCCCACCCTACCCCTCTAGGTCATCACAGAATGCCAGGCTGGGCTGCTTGGGTTACACAGCAACTTCTCACCAGCTAGTTAGCATGGCCACGTGATAGCATATTTATGTCCATGCTACTTTCTTCATCACACTCTCTCCTTCCCCCACTGTAGCCACAAGTCTGTTCTCTACATCTCCCTCTCCACTCCTTCCCTGCAAATAAGTTCAACAAAACCATGTTTTCTAGATTCCCTACATATGTATTCAGTTCAGTTCAGTTCAGTCGCTCAGTCGTGTCCGACTCTTTGCAACCCCATGAATTGCAGCACACCAGGCCTCCCTGTCCATCACCAACTCCCGGAGTCCACCCAAACCCATGTCCATTGTGTCAGTGATGTCATCCAGTCACTTCATCCTCTATCGTCCAGTTCTTCTCCTGCCCTCAATCCCTCCCAGCATCAGAGTCTTTTCCAATGAGTCAACTCTTCTCATGAGGTGGCCAAAGTATTGCAGTTTCAGTTTTAGCATCAGTCCTTCCAAAGAAATCCCAGGACTAGTCTCCTTTAGGATGGACTGGTTGGATCTCCTTGCAGTTCAAGGGACACTCAAGTGTCTTCTCCAACACCACAGTTCAAAAGCATCAATTCTTCGGTGCTCAGCTTTCTTCACAGCCCAACTCTCACATCCATACGTGACGGCAGGAAAAACCATAGCCTTGACTAGATGGACCTTTGTTGGCAAAGTAATGCCTCTCCTTTTTAGGTTGGTCATAACTTTCCTTCCAAGGACAATATTTGTTTTTCTCTTTTTGAGTTACTTCACTTTGTTTAACAGGCTTTACATTTATCCACATCACTAGAACTGACTCAAATTCACTCTTTTTAATGGATGAGTAGCATTCCATTGTATATATGTGCCACTTGATAAACTCTTAATGTCACATTTATTGTAGTTCACGTTAGCGTATTTATATGTGTCTGAGTTACTTTTTCTGTTCTTTTCATCTGTTCTCCTATCAGTGCCTCAACAGCATTCTGTTTAAAATATTGCTACTTTAGGATGTGTCATCTGACATAAAAACACCTCCCAATCTTTTTCTTCTTCAGAAGTGTTAAATTTTCTTAATCCTTTCTTTTTTTTTTACAGAGTGTACATAGTTATGTATAGGTTATAATCCATATATAACATGTATAGAATATAATCTGTATAATGATTTTAATTTATAAAGATATATACATTTATATATGTTACATATAATATTAATAAATATATATATTAAACATAGTATATATATATATTTCCCAGGGAACCTCCCTAGGAAAGATTCCTTACCAAGTTCTTTCCCCAGTGTCCCCTATGCTTGATTATAGAAAAGCTTGTCCTACTAAGTCTTCCCTGAATTCCAAATATTAAATGTAATCAGAGAAGTGAAAATATAGAAACAAGGAAGACAAAATACTATAGTTGAGCCATAAAACAAAGTAGGAACTGTAGTTCCTCCTCAAGTGCTATAGATAATATACTCAGCCATATCTTTCAGTTGTTTTGCAAACACTAAAACCCCCAGAAGTTGGAGGAAGTTAA
>SJYC01042729.1:0-10440 GCA_006408675.1 Madoqua kirkii
TCTTGTTTCTGCTGACTGCATAGAGTTTCTCCATCTTTGGCTGCAAAGAATATAATCAATCTGATTTTGGTATTGACCATCTGGTGATGTCCATGTGTATAGTCTTCTTTTGTGTTGTTAGAAGAGGGTGTTTGCTATGACCAGTGTGTTCTCTTGGCAAAACTATTAGCTTCTGCCCTGCTTTATTCTGTACTCCAGGGCCAAATTTGCCTGTTACTCCAGGTGTTTCTTTACTTCCTACTTCTGCCTCCCAGTCCCCTATAATGAAAAGAATATCTTTTTTGGGTGTAAGCTCTAGAAGGTCTTGTAGGTCTTCTTAGAGCCATTCAGCTTCAGCTTCTTCAGCATTACTGGTCAGGGTGTAGACTTGGATTACTGTGTTATTGAATGGTTTGCCTTAGAAACAAGAAGAGATCATTTGTTTTTAAGATCACATGCAAGTGCTGGATTTCAGACTCTTCTCTGGATTATGATGGATACTCCATTTTTTCTATGGGATTCTTGCCAACAATAGTAGGTATAATGGTCATCTGAGTTAAATTCACCCATTCCAATCCATTTTAGTTCTGCAATTCCTAAAATGTCAATGTTCACTCCTGCCATTTCCTGTTAGACCGCTTCCAATTTGCCTTGATTCATGGACCTAACCATATGTAAAATTAGATAGCCAGTGGATGTTTGCCATAACACAGGGGGTCAAAACTGGTTCTCTATGACAACCTAGAGGGGTCTGCTGGGGTGGGAATTTGGAGCGAGGTTCTAGAAGGAGAGGACATATGTATACCTATGGCTGATTCATGTTGATATATGGCAGAAACCAACATAACATTGTAAAGCAATTATCCTCCAATTTTAAAAAATGTAAACAAATAAAAGAAACAAAAAACAACACCCCAAACAGAATACAGTCTTTAATTTACAAAGTCTCAAAAATCTTAGTTAATATGAATGTCATTTCTATAAAGATAACTTCCTGATGTTATTATACTTCTTGGCAAGAAAGAAAAAAATATATCCTGTTTTCTTTTCAAGCTTAATTTAAATTAAAAAAAAATTGGGGGGAGGTGGAGGTTTTCATTTTTCTTGCTTATACAGTCTGAATTTAATCTTCACTTAGCTATCTTCTATTTCCAACTGAAATGCATGAAGTACAATGAGATAACATAAAACTGATAGACACTATGTGTAATTCAGTTTATAAGCACTCATCAAAAGCACAAAATGAAAGATGTATAACATTACCCACAATATTCACAGTCATACACACCACATTTATTTTCAATACATGCCCAACTATCCACATTTTTTTCCTATGCACATTCAATAGTCATAGTAAATTTATTTGTCTTTCCCATTAGAATGCATGTTTCTTGCCATCAAGAGTCTTTTTCCATTTCTTCGTGTTTGTAGCTTCTAGGTCTCTACTTCAAATAAATTAGATGTCTTATATGATGTTTTGATAATGAATAAATGAGGGAGAAGAAGGAAAAGAAACACAGAGAAGAAAATATAAGCTACCTAAACCATGATAGGTGGAGAAGACAATGGCACCCCACTCCAGTACTCTTACCTGGAAAATCCTATTGATGGAGGAGTCTGATAGGCTGCAGTCCATGGGGTCGCTAAGAATCAGACAGGACTGAGCGACTTCACTTTCACTTTTCACTTTCATGCATTGGAGAAGGAAATGGCAACCCACTCCATATATCTTGCCTGGAGAATCCCAGGGACAGAGGAGCCCCGTGGGCTGCCGTCTATGGGGTCGCACAGAGTTGAACACGACTAAAGTGACTTAGCAGCAGCAGACCATGATAGAAGCATCTCTCCAAGGAGGTGTGCATAAGACACTCCAACCTAAATGTTCTTTGTAAATTAACATTTCCACACATGCATCTGTCAAATACTGCAAAACAAGTGGGCTGTAATAACTAAAGAATTTTAAATCCAGTGGGTCTGAAAAAAATAAACACATAGTTTATTCAAAACAGATATTTATTGGGTTTTGAAAGATAGATAGTTGATTGCTATTTAACACCTTCTTCACAGTTGTTCTGCTTTCTACCTCTAGAAACCCCAGGCAAATAACATAACTTCTGTGACTCAGGGTCCCTAAAGGCAAAATGAAGATGAAAATATCAATCTTCCCTCTTTTAGAAAGTCATGAAAACCACAGAAGTTAATGTGAAATAAAATGATAGTCATGTTCCAGTAAAAATATTTGACGTTAGTGCCTAGCCATCTGACTGTTTATATTTTTAAGATTTCTTTTGTATATCTAAACTCAGATAATATATTTTTGATTGTAAGATAATATTTGATAAACCATGTTAAGCAATTTCTCTTCACTGTTATTTTGAATTTTGATTTAGTAATTTATTATGCTGTTAAATCCATGACAAGTGTTTCATCAGACATAGTTATAGAACAAAGAGTAAACATTCAGCTTGCTCAGGAAATTACACCTGAGAGGGGTTCCTCTGACATCAGATGAAATAATTTCAAATCACAAAAGACTTTATACAATTCAACAGAGAAATCAAAGCCTCGAAGAGAGACATGGGATGATAAAATGAGGTGAAATATAATTATGAAAGGCAAGTTAACAGATAATTCACGTAGCATGTCTGTGTACCTGCTGCAGTTTACATATGCAGAGCTGTCATATGATATCAAGAAGTAGGATTTGTACTGAGGAATTTTAAAAATAAACACAGGTAAATCTTACACAGTATATGTATCTTGACTGAGTTTTTAATGAGCTGAGCTACACAGAAACATTAAAAAAGGAAATATCATTTATACATAGAATCTAAAAAAATAATACAAGTAAATCTATTTATAAAACAGATACAGCCACGGACATAGAAAACCAACTATGGTTACCAGATGGGAAAGGGAGCACAAACAGGGATAAATTAGAAGTATTGGATTAACCAATACACACTACTATATAAACAATTAAAAAGCAACTGGATTTAATATAGCACAGGGAACAATGTTCAGTATCTATGGTAACCTGTAATGGAAAATAATCAGAAAAATTATATGTATATAGATAGATGGACCACTTTGTACACCTGAAGCTAACACAGTATTATATATCATTATTAAAAAATAAAAGTCATTTATTAGTCAAGAAAAGAAAACAATGAAACAAAAACTAAAGTGAGCTTTCCAAAAGAATCACAACCACACACACACACATAAACTTATACATATATACACATGTTAGCTTTAATGTTTAGCAAATAGACTTGTCAAGAAAATCTGTTTGTATTCTAAATCTCTCATTGCATGTGCGCATACACATATTGACAAAGTAAACAAAGGACATGTTTTTAATACCCGGTCAGCATCTGGCTGCATTTACTTAATGATTTACTTACTAGTATATGAAGACATAATAAAACGTTGCAAAGTCATACTTTATAAACCACGTGTGAAGAGAAGAGAGAAGCCTGGCCCAGTGTTTAGGGTCTGAGGCCTGTTAAAATAAGCTGTGAATTGCCCTTTTTAATCAGGACACCGGGGAAGAGAATGATTTCTTTTGAGTGCAGGCACTTCAGAATCCCTGGTGTCAAGTGGAAGCCCACAGGCCTCAGAAGCCAGGCTCTTCTCCCTTGAAGAAGTTTCAGTGCATGCACATTAGATGCTTACATGCTCTTGAATGCAGCCTATTATAAGGACCACAAAGAAGAGATCAGTGAAAAGAATTTCTTACAGAAATAGGCACCACCCCAGGAGCCAGTTTTAGGCTGGGAGTAATAGAAAGATAAAATAGAAGGTGGTGACCTTCATTCTTCATCTCCCTACAACTTGATGGCTTATTTTTGATATAAATCCTTCTGGCTAAAATATAGACTTTTAAAAAAAGCATTAAAAACATCAGACTTTAGTGAGGTGTGGGGAAGTGGAGGGGGTTCCTGTGGAGCAGAACTCTGATTACACAGAGGGGGTCAGCTCTTTTTACAGAACAAAATTTATTTTGTATGATTTACTCTCAGAGCTCACTCTTTATATCAATTCACCCTATGAGCTCATCAATTAACTCCAGATATTTTAGAATAGAGGAGGATAGTACTTTTTAAATAAAATCTAAAATGTTTGCTAATCATGTCTTCCTGTATGCTGTTAGTTTCAGCCATTTTCATCTGGCTCTTATGAAAATTTTGAAGTAAGTTACTAAATGCACCAAACACAACTAACATTCTAATCTCAGGAGCATCCCAGTTATTACATAAAAAAATAATTTATGTAACTTCTGCTTTGCTCATTATCTTTCTTTACTTTGCATGTAAGTATTACTTTAGCTACTAATTACCCTGGTGTATGCATGCTACTTAACTCGGTTTTCATTCCAACCTGTCCCTAACTCAATTCTCAGTGACTTCAACTCATTCAAAGTGAAAAGAAAAAGTGTTAGTCACTCAGTCATGCCTGTCTCTTTACAATCCTTTGTACTGTAGTCCACTAGGTTCTTATGTCCATGGGATTCTCCAGGCAAGAATACTGGAGTGGGTTGCCGTTTCTTTCTCTAGGGGATCTTCCTGACCCAGAGATTGAACCCTGTTCTCCTGCATTGCAGGCAGATTCTTCACTGTCTGAGCCACCAAGGAAACCCCACTGATGGCAATTCACACAAACCAAAAAAAAAAAAAAGAGAGAGAGAATAAGAATCATGTTCTCCAATTTTAGCCCAGTTCATGGAATGACAGCATTTACTTCATGATAGATCATACACATAACAGAGTTAACTGTAAGAGAGCTTCACAAGTCAAGAATCTACAGGACTCCCATGAACACAAAAAGTAAGCTTTCCCTAAATGAAGCGAGGGTTCTCATGGGTTCTGAATCATTCATTTTCTGCACATTATAGTAGGTATTTTTCAAGATCTAATAATATATATTTCCCAATTATCTGTATATCTAACCTAAGTTTTCTAAACCTATATCTTCTTGGGCTTTCTCTAGGTAATTAAAATGTCCTTTTAAAAAATAATAATCTAGTAGTCATTTTGCTAATTTCCACATGTCCCTATGTGAGAAGGAAGCAATGCTAGGATGTTGTGAGATGATATTGTCCTATCCCCCACCTTTAACAACTGATGAAATTAGAGACATCAGAGCAAAAAACTTCAGCACTGAAGTTTCCAAGATTGTTGTCAGATCCAGGTGACTCAGGAATCCCAACTCCTTTCCTATTAGGGTGAGTATTCTACTGCTTGGAAAGGAAGTCTTCTATGGAGGCTACCGTAAAGGTTATGAAGGCTGATGTTTACGGGAGTAGCAGGGAAGAATTCTGGAGTTCAGAGAGAATGTATTAGACGGGGAACCTGAAAGAACCATGGAAACTAGAAAAAAAGAACCAGTTGGGTGTAGTATTAAGGCAACAAACATTAAAATGATTACCTTGAGCCAATCACTTAATATCTCTGGACACTATGCATTTACTTGAGCTTGAATAGGCCAGCAAGTAGAGGACCTGTATGGGTCACTTGTTTTGTCAAGGGCCTTTTTTGTTTGTTTTTACAGATGAATAAACAAACACAAATCTAAGGTCTCAAAAATGATAGAGTTAATTGTGAAACTAGAAAGCAAATAATTTTGCAAAATTATGGTGATAATCTCAATTTTGTCTAAGCTTTAGAGTTGTTTGAAAAATCTAATAAAGTATATGAAAAACACCATTGAAAATTGGTTCTTATCTCATTTTGCCTGAGACAGAGGGCATTTTCTCAAATACAGAGGTAAAAGTGAGAGGTTCTGGTGAAATGGGACAAAATATCAGTGATGCTGGGTACAATGTACATTTAATGTGTTACATGAGTTCAAATATTATATATATATATATATATATATATATAGTACAATTCTATGGACAGAGGTCAAGGATGTTTTGAGTTGAAAAAAAATGCAGCTTGTAGCTCAAACTGAAGAGTATCTGTGATTCAGACCAAAGAACTGTGTGTCCTCAGGGCCAAAACCTGAGAATAATAGCTTTGGAACAGCTGAGAAAGTGCCAACAGACAGGAAAGAGTGATAGATTCAGGGGTAGATAGAGTAAAAAAAAAAAAATACAGTGGATGGACAACCGTAAAAGGTAGGTTCCAGCAAAAAATGACATCAAGCTAAGCCAGAATGAATTTATCTCAACTGGGCATACATGATGTAACTTCCGTTTGCATTTCAACTTAATTCTGTTATTGTTTTGGTTTACTTTTAGACACTTCTACAGTAGTGAAAAGAATGAAGAGAAGACAAAGCAAAAGAAACTCAAAAGCAAAAAGTTCAAATTTTTATAGACTATCATTTTCTGAAAAGCAAAACTAAGAATTCAAACATATGAAAACAGGATGTGTCTGCTTTGAATGTGCATTTAATACAGTGAAAATTAAGTATTCTTTTACTGTGATTTCTGAGGGCTTCTCTGGTGCCTCAAACAATAAAGAATCTGCCTATAGTGCAGGAGACTCGAGTTTCATCCCTTGGTTGGGAAGATCCCCTGGAGAAGGGAAGGGCAACCCACTACACTGTTCTTGCCTGGAGAATCCCATGGACAGAGGAGCTTGGCGGGCTACAGTCCAGGAGTTACAAAGAATCAGACAAGACTGAGTGAGTAACATTTTACTGTGATTTATGTAGGAGTAAATACATTTCCAGTATGCCTCCACAGAAGTGAGGTCTAGCCCCAAGCCCACTACTAGAAATGGTAATGGCATTGAATCCATTAGGTTTCCTCTGTGAGTTTTATTTGCTTCCTCTATATAAAAGGTCCCTTGAACCAGAACACCTCCAAATTCCTTTGATATTCAAAAGCTTTATAATTGGGGAATCACAAAATTCAGTTTCTGGTAATTTGACTCTTCCTTTACATTTTCATCTCCTGCTGGAAAGGTGACATTCTTGGCCACCCAGTGAAATTGGGAGGCAAGTGATGGGGTAATTGATATTCCTATAGACTGTGAGATATCTAACCAGACATCTTTTGAGTCCTACCTCCAAGACTTACTGGCCAGAGAACTGCAACTGGTTGCAAAGTCTAAGATCACTCATTTGAAAATGGTGTTGGCTGTAACTCAGAATGTGACTGTGGCGATTGAATAAGACAGTGTCACAGTGTCTGGCACATGTCTGCAGCCCATAATTTTTTTCTTGCTTGCTTTCCTTTTGGATTAAACTGGCATAATACATAGTTTGTAGTTAAAAGAGTAAAACATAATAAAGAACTTGAAAAACTAAATTTCTGCTCTCCATCATAATGAGTATTTACCATCAGCCCCAATACAAGGACCATCCATTTGTGGTCCTCTTGACCTGCCTTCACAACTCCCAGGCTAATTTCTTTTAATAACATTTTTAAATAAAGTGAAATAATAAATACAGATATGAAATCTACAGCACCACTTAATTTCAGTTTTGAATTTCTATAAATACTTATTCCTAATGATTCCATTGAAATTTCAGTAATTAATACAAGTGATTTAAACCAAAGCATTTTTGGCTTCATGACAATAGATACAGCTACTATGGTTACTTACTGTGTGAATTGCTATACACCATTTCTTTTTATTCTCCCCACAGTGATGTTAATTTGTTCTGGTAGCAGCAAAAAGCAGTTGTCCTAGCCATATCACTTACTACATTGGCAAAGAATGACTTTAATTCCTCTTTGAATTGACATGGAATGAATCAGAAGATTTTGTTCTTGAGTGGTTCAGTTTGCTCAATATCTGTATTTATCAACTTTAATATACATATGCATCTTCAAAATAATTATACAACACACATATCCATGAATATACTTACACAAAGGTAATATTTAAAAAATAAATTACTTCATCTATAGGTGCTGATTTTATTCAAAGCACACTGGCACTGTTAACACCTAGTACACGGTCCTAATTTGAGGAATCATTCTCAAAAGGGGCTGAACAAATTCCAATTTGCAATACCAAGTAGGCTCATAAGGAAAGGGTTATCATTTTTTTAATGAATGGGGCTCTGACCCTTTCATTCAAGGTCAGACTGTGAAAATGTTAAATGACACATGAGGCATGAATATTCATTTGACATCTAGATATACACACACCAATGTTTGTTTTCATATAAGTTACTGGTGTGGTAGAGATTTCTCATTAAAAGACACATTTTTGTTGAAAGCTGTTAATAGCTTACCAAAGCACTATCTGCTTTTACAATATATATGGCATTTGATCCAGAATGCCACAAGGGCAGCCACTCTCTCAATAGGCTTTGGCACCCTGAAATACACATCCGGGATCTGTCCCTCCTAAAATTATATTACTAACTTGCAATCAGTTTTATCTGTGTCCAAAAGGGCTTAGGCAGATATGATGATTCACAGGCTGAAAATGATCATTCCCCTCCATTTCCTCTTCCTGCACCATCAAATGCCTTCACATTCTGCCTTTTCTTGGCTGAACTGCTGTAAGAGTGTTCTGATTGATCTGCCAAGTTCTAGTCTTACTTCTTTCAAATATGTTTTTCACATTGCAGGCAAATCTGATCTGGCCTCTCTTTTAAATAGTCAAAACTATTAACACGACTGAGCGGTCTCTGGTGCTTTGTCTTCTTACCTCTCTGCCTTGTGAGTTCTGTCCCAGTCATCTTGAGACACTTGCAGTGCTCAGAACTGGATGTGTATATTCTTGCTTCTGGGCTTTCCCAGTGGATCAGAGGTAAAGAATCTGCCTACATTGCCAGAGACATGGGTTCAATCCCTGGGTTAGGAAGATCCCCTGGAGGAGGGCATGGCAACCCCTCCAGTATTCTTGCCTGGAGAATCCCATGGACAGAGAAGCTTGGTGGGCTGAAGTCCGTAAGGTCACAAAGAGTCGGACACGGCTGAAGTGACTGAGCGTATATGCACTCTTGCCTCCAGGTCTCTGCACATTCTATGCCCTCTGCCCAAACTGTTAGCTCTCCTCCTCCCAACCTTCCCATCAGCCCCTAGAGCTTCACTAGTTGAGCTCTTGACTTCTTTCCATTAGATATTAATGTAGCTGTGACTCCCTCTAAGAATTCTTTCCTGACACTCCTCCAGCCTCTTCTTAAGAGCTCATGGTTTGTCCCTACATGATACTGATTACTTGTATGTGGGACTCGGCATACTGTATCATAATTCCTGGGATTCCCTTGTAGCTCAGTCTATAAAGAATCTGCCTGTAACGCAGGAGACCTGGGTTCAGTTCATGAGTTGGGAATAGCCCCTGGAGAAGGAAATGACAACCGACTTCAGTATTCTTGCCTGAGAAATCCCATGGACAGAAGAGCCTGGTGGGCTACAGTCCTTAGGTTTGCAAAGAGACAGATATTAGCTAGCAACTAAACCACAACCACCGTAATTTCTGGTTTGCTTTTTTGTCTCTCCCATAAAATATTCTTATAAACTCCTTGAGTGCAAAGATTATATATTAGCAACTGTGGTGTTATACCACAAGAAGAATAACCAGCACTTAATAGATGCTTTGGAGAAAGCAATAGCACCCTACTCCAGTACTCTTGCCTGGAAAATCCCATGGACGGAGGAGCCTGGTGGGCTGCAGTCCATGGGGTCGCTAAGAGTCAGACACGACTGAGTGAATTCCCTTTCACTTTTCACTTTCATGCATTGGAGAAGGAAATGGCAACCCACTCCAGTGTCCTTGCCTGGAAAATCCCAGGGACGGGGGAGCCTGGTGGGCTGCCGTCTATGGGGTCACACAGAGTTGGACACAACTGAAGTAATTTAGCAGCAATAGATGCTTAATAAATAGTAATAACGAATAAATAAAAATAATTAAAGTTAGTTATAAAGCTTCATGTGTTTAAGAGATGTCTTTATTCATTTGCTTCCAAACAAAAATTCCATTCCAATCTAAGAAATATGCTCTAATTAGTAAATGAGTAATGAAAAAAATCTTAAATTGTTCTATAATTATAAAAATATGTATCCTTTAAATAAATATTGTTAAATTTACTTTCATCTGAAAGCCTGTTACTCAATTTCACCAAATAGAAAAATGTAGAAAAATAAACTGAAATTTTAAAACATTCCTCTCTTCCTTCTATTTCAAGGAAAGCAAATATGAAAAAAGTAGCCTTAATCCTAGCCTTTGCTGATCATTTCCCATATAACTCCTTTAACTACCCTACTTCGATGGCTTCACTTAACTGTTCTGGTTACCAACTGCTATACAACAAATCACCCCAAATTTAATTGCATAAAGGATCGTTTATTATCATCTCTCATGGTTCTGGGTGCTGACCTGGTTCAGCTAATTGGTTGTTGCTCCGTGCCTATCATATGGTTTTGGTCAGATGGTGAACTTGAGTTATTTTGATCATTTCCTTCATCATATGTCTCATGATGGATGCTGGCTGTCAGCTGCAGCTTCAGTGGGAGCTGTTGGCCAAAATACTTACAAGTAGCCTCTCTCC
>SJYC01042730.1:0-27790 GCA_006408675.1 Madoqua kirkii
AGCTAGAGAAATGATGGTCAACAAGACAGACGTGGTCTAGACCCTCTTGGAACTTAGAGTCCAGAGGGCAGACAGACAACATGCAAATAAACAAAATAGCTGCAAATTAGGATGAAACGCTTGGAGGAAATGAACATGGCAATAGGAATAATGGTGGAAAGGAGGAATGGCAGTGCTTAGGGAGGCCCAGAAGGTCTTCCCTGAAGATATGATATTGAAGCCAAGAGCCCAGAAGTGAGAAGGCACCTGCCATTCAAGCAGGGAGAAGGGTGGTCCAAATGGACAGTGGGTGGAGACCCTGGGTGAGGTGGGACAGCGTGGTGAGGCCAGTGTGACCAGGCAACATGAGGTCTAGGGGAAGGAGGCAGGGAGGCAGTCATGCAGGATCTTGGAGGTGACAGCAGGGTTTTGAATTTTTATCTGAAGCGCAGTAAGAAGGCATGGGTGAGCTGGTACCACCAGACTGGTACATTTATCTCCAGGCAAGAATACTGGAGTGGGTTGCCATTTCCTTCTCCAGGGGATCTTCCCAACCCAGGGGTTGAACCCGGGTCTCCTGCATTGCAGGCACACTCTTTGCCGCTGAGCCACCAGGGAAGTCCACAGAGCACAGTGGTGGATAGTCAGAGAAACGGAGGAGTACAAGATGATCTACAAGTTTCTGGTGTGAAAACTTGCTCCCCACAGGAAGAGATGTGGTTGGAGGGTGCCAGAAGTGAACAGATAAGACTTGATAATAAGTCAGGCAGGGCAGACTAAGGCTGGCTGCCAGGGCAACACAGAGACCTTCTGGGCTCTGAAATTGGATCCGGAAGAAAGCGTTGTTGAGAAAGTTGTTCTAGGTTGTTCTAGGATGAGCATGCCATGAGTGAAAAGAGTGGAGAGGCAGGCCAGTAAGTAAGGAAAATGAAAGGGAAAGTCACTCGGTCGTGTCCCACTCTTTGCAACCCCGTATCATCTGGAGAAGGAAGGAAATGGCAACCCACTCCAGTATTCTTACCTGGAGAATCCCATGGACAGAGGAGCCAGGTGGGCTACGGTCCAAGAGTCAGACACAGTTAAGTGACTAACACTTTCACTTTCCACTCTATACAGTGGAATTCTCCAGGCCAGAAATACTGGAGTGGGTAGCCTCCCTCCTCCAGGGGATCTTCCCAACCCAGGGATCAAATCCAGGTCTCCCACGTTGCAAGCGGATTCTGTACCAGCTGAGCTGCCAAGGAAGTCCATGAATACTGGAGTGGGTAGCCTATCCCTTCTTCAGGGGATCTTTCTGACCCAGGAGTTGAACCAGGGTCTCCTGCACGAGTGCAGATCTTTACCAGCTGAGCTGCCACGGAAGCCCACCAGGGCATAATTTAGGGCAGTGAGGATGTTGAGGAGCGACTGAAAAATTTGGAAGAAATAGTTGGCAGCCCTTGGAAATAAAGAAAAGAGAATCAAAGGTGAAATGAAAGATGAATGATACCAATGTTCCAGAAAAGGACAGGTGGAGAGATGAGGCAATTTCCGATAATGTTTTAAATGATGACAGGGCTCCCAGACGGAAATGTCCATCAGCCAATAAATACAGTTAATGGCATCAGATCTGATGTCTAAACTGGTTGCCAAATGGACTGCATGCTAGGTAACTGAGGGTGATTTTCTCTTTCACATGTGGATTCACAATCTTCCAAAAATGTGAAGACACCAACATTCACTTAACATTCACCAACATTCACTTAACATTCAATCTGCATTTGCTAGTCAAACCATGCTCAACATAACTAATCTCTGAAAATTCTGAAGTTTCCTTTACGTTCTTACCATGCTTCAGGGTCACCATTAAGAACATGAGTTATGGTTGGTTTGAAACTTTGAGGTAGAACTCACGTGGTTTGGGAAAACGTTCTCTTTGAACCTTGATAGATGAAATGTACAAAGACACTGATCTCTCCCTTAGAGGGCTCCTGTTCTCTCCCTTCTCAAAATTTACACATTTTTTTTCAGTGTTAGCACAGCTGACTAACCTTTTATTTTCTGTCTTTGCTTTCCCCACCTATCTCAGAAACCATATGGTAGGCAGCTAATAATGTGGTTTGCAGAACAATATACCTGGCTGCCTCTGTTCACAGCACAGCAAAAACTTGCCCCACCCACTCAGTCTCCCCAATCCCCCTCTGCTGACAATCCCCTTCTCTCCTCCTAGCTTCCATGTTTTATCTTCCTTCCCTTAAATGCCCTTTTCTCTTCCTGCTTCAACAACGTCTTTCTTTCTCTCTGGCTCACTTGTCGTCTGTCTCAGTTTGCCTGCTCACCCAGCTTCTCCCCTACAGAGCTCAGAGATTCAGAACCACACTCGTCTGAGCAGTGACTGCCCTCCCTGACTTCTGTCTGTTAAAAAAAAAGAAAAATCCTTGTCATCCAAGCTTCATGACTGCCTGGATCCCAGATAAACTAAGATTTATAATGTGTATACAACGGCGACCCCCAGGCTATGTACCTTGAATGAGTATCACGAATCATCAAGGAGAAGAGTCGAAGCAAGCAGTGTCTTTTTTTTTTTAAATCTGGAAAACATTATTTTTATAATTATTGAAGAAGATAATAAACAGAATCAAATTAATACTTTGCATGGCCAGAACAGTGCTTGAGGTCAAAAGTCAGTGAGAGGACAGCGTGGCTCTCCTTGGGAAGCTGGATATTGTGTCCATTGTGTCCTGTGTGAGTGGACCCAGGGGACAGCAGAGCAGCCCAGGGACCGCCTGGGAACCTTTATTTGCTGACCCTTGACTTAACACTTCTCTCTTTCCCTCTCCTCCCTCCAAAGCCAAAAAGCAAACAGGAAGGTAAAAGAGTTGGGACATTTGCTTGGGATCGAAAAGGATGGTTGAGTAGAGGGAAAGCTTTCCTTTTTTCTCGTCTCATAATGGATCACTTTCCACCCAGCCAGCTGAATCACTGCATGATTAGCTTTACTTGTTAAGATGAACCAAATACTAGGACTTTGGAATGGTTACTCTATCAATTCAGGCTTTTAAAAAAACCAAACAAGATGATATTATGTAAGAATCAATGTGGGGCAAATGGCTAATACTGTGGCCAAAATCCTTGGTTGACCTCAGAGTAATCAATTCAGGCAAAAATAACCTCGGGGGAGAAGTTTCCTGGGTCAGTCACCTCTAACTATGTTCCTTCAAAGTTGAGAACAAGACTCTGAATTGGCCCTTTACTCACTAAACTGATATTCTGTGGCCCCAAATACTCATTTTGTTCCAGAGAGATATGGCTTTTCCTCAAAGATTCTGTTAGGAATATGGACACAAACCAAGAAAGAACTCAAAATTTAAGCAACTACCATGTCTTGGTAGGCCTTCTTTCTGTTTATGTCTGACTCACTAACTACACGCTAATGGGATTTTTCACATTGAAATGTGTATTAAATGTTGAATCATTGCACTTCCCTGGCAATCCAGTGGTTAAGATTCTCCACTTTCACTGCAGGGGCCCAGGTTAGATCTCTGGTCCTGGAACTAAGATTCCATCTGCTGCATGATACAGATAAAATAATAATAATGATAATGATAATGTGAATCTTTCATTGACATTAGAATTGGACTGACCTATATCATGAGAACTGGAGAAGGCCATGGCAGCCCACTCCAGCACTCTTGCCTGGAAAATCCCATGGGTGGAAGAGCCTGGTAGGCTTCAGCCCATGGGGTTGCTAAGAGTCGGACATGACTGAGTGACTTCACTTTCACTTTTCACTTTCAGGCATTGGAGAAGGCAATGGCACCCTACTCCAGTACTCTTGCCTGGAAAATCCCATGGATGGTGGAGCCCGGTGGGCTACAGTCCATGGGGTTGCAAAGAGTCTGACACAACTGAGTGACTTCCCTTTCACTTTTCACTTTCATGCATTGGAGAAGGAAATGGCAACCCACTCCAGTGTTCTTGCCTGGAGAATCCCAGGGACAGACGAGTCTCTTGGGCTGCTGTCTATGGGGTTGTACAGGGTCAGGCACGACTGAAGCGACTTAGCAGCAGCAGCATATCATGAGAACATATCTTAATATTAATAATTCAGTTAGTTCATTTAAAAATCCTGGATATTATGTCACCATGATATTATGTCACCTGGATATTATGTCCAACAGCAAGTTTAATTGACTTTAACACCAATAGATACAGCCTCTGAAAAGCTGAAACACTTGCATCGCAGCTAGGAGTTGCATATTCTCTATCCCAATAGTCATAGACTCATAGTCAAACACTCATGGACTGTATTTTTTGGACAGTTTAGAAGTTCAGAAATTTTATAGAAAAAGGAAGCAGAAAATACAGAATTCCCAGTATTACCCCTCCCCAGTTTCCTCTATTATTAACATCTTAACTTAGTTGACTTCCCTCAGTGGCTCAGTGGTAAAGAATCCACCTGCCAGTGCAGGAGACATGATAGACACAGGTTTGATACCCAAGTGGGGAAGATTCCCTGGAGGAGGGCATGGCAACCCTCTCCAGTGTTCTTGCCTGGGATATTGCAGGGACAGAGGAACCTGGCAGGCTATAGTTCACAGAGGTCACAAAAGAGCTGGACACAACTTAGCGACTAAAGAACAACTACAAACCTTAGTATAGTACAGTTGTGCAATTAATAAGCCAGTATTGCTATATTATTGACTGAAGTCCACAGTTCACACTAGGGTTCACTCTTGGTGTTATACATTCTGTGGGTTTTGACAGATGTGCAGTGACATGTATCCACCATTACAGGATCAGAGAGAATAGTTTCACTGCCGCCTCAAATCCCCTGAGGTCTTCTTTGTTATCCTGCCCTCCCCCCAGGATCTCTGGAACCAATGAGCTTTTTAATGTCTCCACGGGCTTGCCTACTCAAGAATGTCACAGTCGGAATTACATAGCATATGGCCTTTTCAGAGTGGCTTCTTTCATTTGGCACAATGCATTTAAGGTTTTTGCACATCTTTCTGTGGTTTCATAGCCCATTTGTTTTGATCACTGAATGATATTCCATTGTACAGATGTACCACAGTTTGTTTATCCATCCATTTTTTCTATTATTATGTACTTCCCATGTACTCTGTATTCTATCTAATTCTATGAGGGCGACCAAATTTTCTGAAATAGCTTTATTTTCAAGGTTACTTCTAATTATGACATTAAAATATATGTTAGACAAAATAATATAAAAGTATATTTGAAAGCATTGAAGTATATGGTTTGCACCAATGAAATGTGTGCTATGAGAGTGAAGTTCTCGAGGAAACATAAGTCTCTTGAAATTAGGCACTTTTTTTTTTGCATATATGCGTCCAGGGCCCAAAGCATTCATTGGATTTTCAAAAGGATATGTTACACCTCCAGCTAATAGTAAGAACCATTGTAGAGATGAGGAGGGTGCAATCACTATGGCACAAACAGATGGAGAGGAGTTAGTGATGGTGGTAGGGCTTGACCTGGAAATTGAAGGGTGATGGTAGGACCTGGTTTGGTGGAGCAAGCAGTGCATTGCAAGAATACAAGGGGGAAAGCCGGGGGTGGGTGTGGGGGGGTCTGTGAAATGGGGAGGAAGAATAGGTCTGAACCAGGAAGCGATGAGAAGTAAGGCTGGCTAAGAAAGAGCAGTCCTTCAAAGTCCAGCAGTTACTTAATTTGAAATTATAAGCTGCAAAAGGTCTGCTGCCGCTGTTGCTAAGTTGCCTCAGTTGTATCCGACTCTGTGGGACCTCATAGACAGCAGCCCACCAGGCTCTCCCATCCCTGGGATTCTCCAGGCAAGAACACTGGAGTGGGTTGCCAGTTCCTCTCCAATGCATGAAAGTGAAAAGTGAAAGTGAAGTCATTCAGTCATGTCTGACTCTTAGCGACCCCATGGACTGCAGCCTACCAGGCTCCTCCATCCATGGGATTTTCCAGGCAAGAGTACTGGAGTGGGGTGCCACTGCCTTCTCTGGCAAAATGTCTTATTCACCCCAAATACAGAGCCCCATGCCAACTGTCAGTTTGCGTGCATGCACACACACACGCACACACACGCGCACACACACACACACACACAGACACACTTGTGAATGATGCCCAGAAGAATATAGCTTCCTGGTTCCCTTTGCCACATCTATGGGGATAAATTCCCCTGTAGAAGAGCTCTAGATTAGCAAGTCCATGTGAAACCATGAACCCTGACCTGGAAGAAAGCGTGGAGGCAAAAGGAGGGATGGGTTCCCTTCTGTTAAGTCAGCTTCATCTCAGCTCTTGGCTCTGAAACACTTTACTCATTTTCCACTCTATAGCATGGATGAGAAAATGCCCTGCAAACCGTAGAGCACTTTGTAAATGTTCCTGCTATTATGCTGCCCCAACTCACGTGAAATATGTTTCTTTTTCTTCTCTGCCTTTCTAAATCAAATCCATCCCTAAATGTCTGGCTCAGAATTTAAGCTTTTCTTGACTATTTCAGCAGACTGTGATCTTCCCATCCCCTAAAAGTCAATAGAATTTATAATATGAATCTTTCATTTGGCCAGTATCACATGCTGCTGCTGCTAAGTCACTTCATTCGTGTCCAACTCTGTATCACATACTGCCTGGATATTATTTGTTTGTTCATTTCTTGTGAGTTTCTCTTCTGCCTAGCACTACAAGATTGTGAAAGGTGTTCACTGATGGATGCCATGTGCTAAAACAGTGTCTGACACATAGTAGACGTTCAACAAATACTTTAAAAATGTATCAGTGACAAATAGGATACATATAGAGATGTTGTATGCTATTTTTCCTCCTCATGAAGTTTTAATTTATGCCATTCACCTGATAGATAACCACTCGATTGCATGTGTAGAACTGGTGATCCTAGTTAGCCATGAATTTGGCAGGCTATAGACAAATAGCCCACATTGCCCTTCTTGGTGTAGGTCAGATGACGTACGTCACACACGCATTGCTCCTCTCTTCCGTTAACATTTCGCCTGGTTTCCTACTAATGGCCTCTTATCTGCACCTCCTGCGTGTGTGCTAAGTCACTGTAGTCAGGTCCGACTCAATGACCCCGTGGACTGTAGCCCACCAGCCTCCTCTGTCTGTGGGACTCTCCAGGCAAGAATACTGGAGTGGGTTGCCTTGCCCTCCTCCAGGGGAGCTACCTGACCCAGGGATTGAAACTGCGTCTCTTATATCTCCTGAACTGGCAGGCAGGTTCTTTACCACTAGCACCACCTGGGAAGCCCCTGTCTGAACCTCAGATAATACCAAGTGGTGCTTATGACTTAAAAAGTGCATTTTTCGAGACATTTCTTTTGGAGGAGAGGAGTGAAAGCAAGCCTTCCTCTCCTCCCTCATTCATGCTTCGCAGCAGACTTGACCTTAGTAGACAAAGGCCTGGCTCAGAGCTAGCTCAGCTCCTGTGACTGTCTAAGCAAACAAGGTGTCTGACCCTTCTCACTGTTCCACATCCCAGCTAATCAACTTTGCTTTGTGGAATTCATGAAGCATAACCACCTGCATGGCTATGAATGTTTTAAGTCGAATACTGGAGTGAGTTGCTATGCCCTCCTCCAGGGGATCTTCCCAACCCAGGGATCAAACCCATATCTTTCAAGTCTTTTACACTGGCAGGTGGGTTCTTCACCACTAGTACCTCCTGGGGAGCCCAAAGTTCTCTAGTAAATTGACCTAAAAGACAGCACCTTCAACCTCTGGGAACTGCAGAGAGAATAAAGACAAGAGAGTGGTGATAATACAGGCCAGAAGCCAACCACCAAACAGATCACGAGTCAGGCTGGTTGGCTCTGCCTGAGAGAGATTGCATTTCCACCAAATCTTGCAGAGCTGGGGTCCAGGTCTCAGCCTTGTGGTGTTGATAACTCTATTTTTTTGTTGTTGTTTGTTTGTTTTCATTTTACCCAAGAGTCATCAGGATCTGATGAGTTGATTCACTCTAACCAAACCAAGACTGGCTTTGTTTTTTCCCCCAAATCACAGCACCAGTGTATGAGAGCGAGAGATCTACAACCCAAGTACTAGTCCTACTTCTGTAGTATGGGTTTCCCAGATAGCTCAGCTGGTAAAGAATCACCTGCAATGCAGGAGACCTGGGTTCAACCCCTGGTTTGGGAAGATCCCCTGGAGGAGGGAAAGGCCACCCACTCCAGTATTCTGGCCTGGAGAATTCCGTGGACTATGGGGTCACAGAGAGTTGGACATGATTGAGTGGCTTTCACTCTTACTTCTGATATACACAAAACTGATCAATTACATTTCTAAAGGGGAAAGAGCTTGCCAGGCATGGACGCAGAGTCTCCAGGGCACTTGCTGCGGGGAACAGCATAACTTGATACACACACAAGTCCTACTTTGGAAAGTGCTTTCCCAGGGGAGAGAATGTTATGGCGTGGAGACACAGAGACACACTCTTCCGCATCACTTTTTTCTAAATTGCATGAAAACTACCACCCGTTTACATGTCATCATGAAATGTACCTTTGGGGGCTTCCCTGGTGGTCTAGTGGTTGAGAATTCACCAGCCAACACAGGGGATATGGGTTCTATCCTGGGTCCAGGAAGATCCACGTGCCGAGAAACAAGCCCCCACGTCACGAATACCGAGCCCACACTCTAGAGCCCAGCTGCTGAGCCCACGTGTCGCAACGACTGAAACCTTCAAGCCTAGAACCTGTGCTTTGCAACAAGAGAGGCAACTGCAACTACAAGCCTTGCAACGAAGAGAAGCCCTGGCTCAGTGCAACTAGAGAGAGCGAGTGTGCAGCAACGGAGACCCAGCGCAGCCACAAACAAGCAAAGAAATACTTTTTAGAAAAGAAAATGCACCTTTGTTTATGTTTAGTATCTTTATCCCCCCTCACACTTTAAAGGGGCTTTCCTGGTGTCTCAGATGATAAAAAATTTGCCTGCAATGCAGGAGACTGGGGTTCCATCCCTGGGTCAGGAAGATTCCCTGTAGAAGGGAATGGCAACCCACTCCAGTCTTCCTGCCTGGAGGATTCCATGGACAGAGGATCCTGGCAAGCTCCAGTCTATGGGGGTGGCAGAGAGTCAGACACGTCTGAGCGACTAACACTTTCACCTCTATTTGCCCCTTTAAAATTGGAGTATATGTGCCTTGCAAAGTTGTGTCAGTTTCTGCTGTACAGTGAAGCCAGTCAGCTATATGTAAACATATACCCCATCTCTCTTGAGCCTCCATCCCACCGCAACCCCAACTTTGTTTATGTTTAGTATCTTTATCCCCCCTCACACTTTAAAGGGGCTTTCCTGGTGTCTCAGATGATAAAAAATTTGCCTGCAATGCAGGAGACTGGGGTTCCATCCCTGGGTCAGGAAGATTCCCTGTAGAAGGGAATGGCAACCCACTCCAGTCTTCCTGCCTGGAGGATTCCATGGACAGAGGATCCTGGCAAGCTCCAGTCTATGGGGGTGGCAGAGAGTCAGACACGTCTGAGCGACTAACACTTTCACCTCTATTTGCCCCTTTAAAATTGGAGTATATGTGCCTTGCAAAGTTGTGTCAGTTTCTGCTGTACAGTGAAGCCAGTCAGCTATATGTAAACATATACCCCATCTCTCTTGAGCCTCCATCCCACCGCAACCCCATCCCACCCCTCTAGGTCACCACAGAGCACTGGGCTGAGCTTCCTGCACTGTCCAGCAGGTTCCCACTAGCTGCTGTTTTACACACGGTGGTGCCTACGTGTCAGTCTCAGTCTCCGGATTCATCCTTCCCTCCCTTCCCCCACTGTGCCCACATGGCCATTCTTGACTGCTGCATCTCTATCCTGCCCTGCAAATAGGTTCATTTTTCTAGTATCTTTAAATCATACTTAAAATTCTTTTAATTCCAAAGTGTGCAATCATTGACTCAGTGGCAAAGAATCTGCCTGCCAATGCAGGAGACACAAGAGACAACTCCTGGGTACAATTCCTCGGTTGAGGAAGACCTCGTGGAGGAGGATATGGCAACCCATTGCAGTGTTCTTGCTTGAAGAATTCCATGGACAGAGGAGCCTGGCAGGCTACTGTCCATGGTATCAAAAAGAGTCAGACAAAACCAAGAAACTGAGCACACACACATGCATGCAAACATCAAGAAAAGGAAAAAAAGTAAAACACAAAACTCCAAAGATGTGCAAAGAAAGTTTATCACCTCACATCTCCATTCCTGCCTCTTGTCATGACCGAAGTGGAAATGACTGGGCTAAGCAGCTTTCTGCACCTTTTGCCAGGATCTCACAAAGAAACACACAGCATACTTAGGAGTTTTCACATTCTTTTTACAAATGTGGGCTTACATGAGGCACCTTTCTCTGAAACTTACTTAATTCATCAACGAATATACTTCAAATCCATTATTTTTTAGTAGCCACATCATGTCCCCTGCGTTGGGTAGATATGCCTAGGGTCCTTCTTCAGATCAAAGTCTAGTCTTTGACCACGGCAAGAACAATAAAGTGTTAAACAATAAGGTGTCAAACACTCCTGGGCCTATATTGTTACATATTGATCTTCTCACTTCTAGAAACTGGATTCCCCAAAGAGAATGCCTTTTTTAAAGAAATGGTAATTTCAGTTGTATAAGCTGTTTTTCATAAATTGCAGTGAATTTTGCTGACCATTTCTTAATGACACAAAGATAAGGACCTTATTTTTATCAGAAAAATCTGTCTCCTTTTAAGAAAGGGCTGTTAAAACCTATGGGGTGTGAATTCTTGTAAGAGTCTCTGTCACCATGGGAGAAAGTCCCTGATTTAAGCATTTTGCCCTTTTCATAGTGTCTGAGAATGTTTGAGCTGGTCTAGCCCAGTGGGCACTTAAATAAATATTCGTTGAGTGTTGAATACATGAAGGTCATCTTGTTCAAGTTTCTCATTTCACACATGGGGAAATTGAAGCTGAGAGGGTTAAGTGAGGCACAGCTAGGGTGAAAGGGAGGAAAAAGTCCAAGCAATCTAAGCTGCAAAGAGATTTAGGAGCTTGGAGTAGGGAGGAGAGAACTTCGGAGTGTTGCCATGAGTACGGACAGACACACAGACTGAGAAAAGACTTACAGTGTTTGTGCATTAAGAATACGATTCTTTTCTGATGTTTTCTTGAATGGCAGCAGCCAGGGTTTAAATTTAACTTTCTTGTGATGATTTCTTGTGACCTCTATTTCTTTGAACATGACCTGGTGCAGAACCAGACCTTTGGTGGTTCAAGGACTATAAGATTTCCTATAATCTGCATTCCTTCTCCTGGACCCTCCCATAGACCTGTTCCCTAGTCCCCCTGTGGTTAGATGAAGCCGCAAGGCCGAGTTACAGCCCTTGTAGTGAGGACAGAAGAGAGGAACACCAGGCCTAGGCCTCACCCCTGAATACCTCCCACGGGGAATCTCCATTCTCTCTTGTTTCTCAGCTGGAAGCCAAGGACCCCAAGGTCCCACACACCAGTGGAGGAAGCCTGAGTCTCTGCATCACTGCTCGGAAGACCACCTGCTAAACACCGACTCTGGACTGTTATGAGAAGTCAGCTTGCATTGTGTTAGGCTGATGCAGCTTTTGATCTGTTACATCAGCTGTGTCACATAACTGGGGCTGTGGCTTCCCCTGTACCTATTAGGGTTTCTTTTTGTTTGTTTGATTTATGAATAAGCAGACATAAAATCCAGAACCTATATCGGTCAACCTATATCGGCCATCATGATTACACCCCCAAGTCATACAAAGTTCATGTGGAGACCTAAACCTCCCACCTTAATTACCATGAGACTGAATACATAGGAGCAAGGGAGAAAATGGGCTGACATTAACATTTTTCCTTACTACCACATAACTTAATTTAGTTTGATCCCAGTGCAAACTTGATTTCTTTCCTCCAAGAGTTTAAGGAATCATTTCTCTTTTTGAGCATTGTTTTTTTTGCCAATTGCTCTTGCCCAATCACTCATGCGATATTGGTTCTCTTGATAGGAGGGGAGATTTACCAAATAATTGTTTCAGTTTTTCTTGCTTTAAAGGTAGGCTAAAAGGTGAATAGAGTTGTGGAGGAAAAAGAAAAGAGGATGAAAGGAAGCTAGCGGGATTTGAGATGTTCCTGGGCTTCCCAGGGGGCGGTTGTGGTAAAGAACCCACCTGCCAATGCAGGAGATACAAGAGATGCAGGTTTGATCCCTGGGTCAGGTAGCTCTCCCGGAGGAGGGCATGACGGCCCACTCCAGTATTCTTGGCTGGAGAATCCCGTGGACAGAGGAGACTGGTGGATTACAGTCCATAGGGTCACAAAGAGTTGAACATGACTGAAGCAACTTAGCAAACACACAGGCACAAGCTGTTTCCATTGTCAGAAAATCATACTGTTAAAGGTAGTGGTTGAAATAGGGGACATTTGAATATTTCTTTCAAGCATAAAACCCAAAGGATGCTCCTGGCCCTATCTGCACTTTAAACTAGAGCTCCACCGGCTCTATAGCTAAGACAAATTATTTAGAAAGCCTGAGATCCTGATGCAGCCTCTCAGGCTAGAATGATTGATTGCCACATGATCACAGGTATGTGGGATAAAGGGACATTACTGTAGAGAGGTAGGTACACTTGATGATGAGGAGGAAATGATGGAACAGATAAACAGATGCCTTAGCATTTCACCCATGGGCCTAACTAGCCGTATTGTTCAGAAGACAAAGTCAAAGTTGCTCCGTTGCATCCGACTCTTTGCAACCCGTACACCATACTGGGTGGGTAGCCTTTCTCTTCTTCAGGGGATCTTCCCAGCCCAGGGACTGAACCGGGGTCACCTGCATTGCAGGTAGATTCTTTAGCAACTAAGCTATCAGGGAAGCCCTCAGATGACAAAGCAGCAATTAAAGTTCAGTGGGGGTTGAAGGAAGAATTGACCTAGAACCAGACCTCAAAATACTCTAGAGGAAAATTCTCTTCCAGGATACAATGACCTGAGACCATAGTAAAACTATCATCAAATCCTAGTCACCGGGTTGGAAATGTTATTAATAAAGAGATATTAAATGTATAGCTATAGCCTCCATGGTGGCTCAGTGGTGAAGAATCAACCTGCCAAGCAGGAGACAAGGGTTCAGTCCCTGGGCCAGGAAGATCCTCTGTAGAAGGAAATGATAACCCACTCCTGTATTCTTGCCTGGGAAATCCCATGACTAGAGGAGCCTGCCAGGCTACAGTCCATGTGGTCACAAAGAGTCAGACCCAACTTAGTGACTAAACAGCAGCAGCAGAAAATATATAGGCATTTTCTGTAACTTCTCCAATTATTACAAAACAGACCCAAAAGTGAACAGGTATATCTTGGGGTGAGGGTGTGTGCTAAACAGGTTGGAATGATACACCATCACACCAAGGATGTGATTCTGCAAATAAGTAGGTATCAGGCACACAGAGCTGGGAGAGGGATTGAGTCTTCTTTTGGTTATAGTTTACAAAGTGGGATTGATCTGAATTCAAAACCTTACAGCTTTTGTTTCCAATGCCCCTTTCCATTTTTCACTCCCTACCAGCTTGGACTCTTGCTCCAAAATATTTAGTGCTTCTCCCTTGCTGATAGAAATATAGAGTTGAACATCCTTGCTTGGTACTAAAGGCCATCCGCAGTATAGGTCCAATCTAACTATCTACGTGTATTTTGCATTCATTCTCGTTGAACATCTCTCCTCTGTTGAGCAGGGCAGTCTCTGCTCAATGCGTGACATTCATCCCTCCATTCCCAGCCCTGAGCCTTTCCTCCCTGCTCCCCTCGCCCCTCCAGTCGGATCCTGTGGTGCTCTGGGCACAGCTCAGCATCCTAGTGCCTCCCTGTTGGTCTAGCTGCCCGCTCCCGAGGGCAGTACACAGGACCGTGTGCTTGACCTGATGCTCTGCTGACACTGTCCAAAATTCTCAGTGATTTCTGGGCGAGAGGCTCACATTTTCAACTTTCACTGGGCTCCACAAATCATGTCACCAGGCCTGTGGGTGGGAACTGTTTATATGGACAACTCCAACACACTGCTTTGTGTTTTCATTTAATTAAAAATGAAGACAAAGTTTTTAACACACCCAGAGCACTTTCTGTGTACAAAGCAATTTTACACACACCAGTGCATCAAGGACTTCCCTGGTGGCTCATCGGTATAGAATCCCCCTGCAATGCAGGAGACATGGGTTTGATCCCTGGGTCAGGAAGATCCTCTGGAGAAGGAAATGGCAACCCTCTCCAGCATTCTTGCCTGGGGAATCCCGTGGACAGAGGAGCCTGGCGGGCTACAGTCCACAGGGTCATGAAGAGCTGGACATGACTGAGCAACAAAACACCACATCTAAACCACCAGACAAGCCCATGGAGTGAGGAGGCTGAGTTCCAGCAGCAGCTGTGGGTCTCCAGGCATTTCTGAATCCATCGGAAGCCTTTGGGCGTTTCCCTTTTAGCCTGTGTTCACATTTCCTAGCACCTCTTGCTCTGTAATTATAAAATCAAAGTTCAGAGTAGCTTATGTTCTGCACTCTGGCCTCCAGTACTCGTTTTCTTTAGCTGGTGTAATCAAGGACCCCAGACTCAGTGGCTTAAACACCAGAAATGTATTGTCTCACAGTTCTCGAGGCACAAAGTCTGACATCAGTGTCTACAGGCCACGCTCCCTCTGAAGCCTGGAGGGAGATCCACCCTTGCCTCTTCCTAGGATGCTGTGGCAGCCCTCAGCACTCCTGGTTTGTGGGTACATCCCTCCAATTTGCCATTTTCACAGGGCCTCCTCCCAGTGTCTCTGCCTTCATATGGCCATCTTCTCATAAACAAGAACATCGATTCTCTTGGAGTATCTCTCACACTACTCCACCACCACCTCATCTTGATTTAACTAATTACATCTGTAATGGCCCAATTTCCAAGTAAGGTCCCATTCTGAGGTGTTGAGGGCTAGGACTTCAACATGTCTTTTTTTTTGGTGGGAGACACAATTTAACAGGTAATACTCTCCCCACCCCCACCCCTACCCCATCCAACTCTGGAATGTTTCTCTCTTTTTCTTAAAAAAAAAGAAAAAGAAAGAAAGAAATTTATTTGACTGTGCTGGGTCTTAGTTGAGGCTTGTGGGATCTTTAGTTGCAGCTTATGGAATCTAGCTTCCCAACGAGGGATCAAACCCAGGCCCCTGCATTGGGAGTGCAGAATCTTAGCCATTGGACTACCAGGGAAATCCCTGGAATGTCTCTTGAAGCCAATCATTTCTGCTGCCACACCACCATGGCCCAGGTCTCACTCATCCTCTGCCTCCTAATCTTATGACCTCTGATCTATCCCCACTTTGCAGTCAATAAGGACTTATAAGAACCCTGATTTTGTCACCCTCTAACTTTCCTTTATCACTTTCTGTTATCTCTTGATACATCCCAATGTTTTGATGAGGTTTATAAGGCCATGCATGACTTGGCCCACTGCCCCTTCCCATCTCCCTCCATTCCACCTTCCCTGTCACTCTTCCTCTTGCCAGTCTCTTATTCATCCTCTATGCTCCACGCAGACTGAATTCCCCCAGTCAAGGGCCGTGACCTCTCATTCCCCAGACCCCCACACTACCAGGAACTCTGACCAGCCCTCTTCATCCTTCAGTGTTTGCCTTACATATCACTTTCCTGGGATGTCTGGGAAAAATTAGCCTTAAGGGGGGCAGTCACAATCCCCTCTTTTTTGTTATCTGTCCAAGAGACTACAAGAAGATCCAACCAGTCCATCCTAAAGGAAATCAGTCCTGAATATTCATTGGAAGGACTGATGCTAAAGCTGAAACTCCATTACTTTGGCCACCTGATGTGAAGAACTGACTCATTAGAAAAGACCCTGATGCTGGGAAAGATTGAAGGCAGGAGGAGAAGGGGATGACAGAGGATGAGATGGTTGGATGGCATCACCGATGTAATGGCCATGAGTTTGAGTAGGCTCCGGGAGTTGGTGATGGACAGGGAGGCTTGGCGTGCTGCAGTCCATGGAAGTTGTAAAGAGCTGGACATGACTGAGCGGCTGAACTAAACTGAATCAAAGAGAATCCTGAAATTGATAGCCATGTAATTTCTGCCTGGCTTCTTCCTTCAACCCCAAAAGGAAGGCAAAGGTTTAAGTCCATCCACACAACAAAATCCTGAGGTGCTTGGGAGAAGAAAAATCTGAGGGTAAAATGAAAGGAGATTTAATTATTCTTGTCAAGCACTATCAGTTTGAATCCACATTAGTGTTTTTCCAGAAATGCACTATGTGTGTGTGTGTGTGTGTGTGTGTGTGTGTGTGTGTGTGTGTGTGTGTATAAATTACTTGGAGCCAATGGATCTTCCTTGATTATGGCTTTAGGACTGAATTTCATGGGCCTCAGAATTTCATGAGTTACTTTCCTATGCATGTGCCCTTTGTCCATCAGAACATTAATCACATTATACTCTTATGTGTATACTTGTCTCTCTCCCCGCTAGACTGCAAATACCCAGTATAGGACCAGGTGCATGGTGGGTAAGCCCTCTAAAGATTGACTGATAAATGAATAAATGATGGAAAAGAAAGATGAAGAGGTTTGCCCAAGGTTGTACCACAAGTAGGATGTAGAGGCAGACATTGAACTGGGACTAGCCTAAAAGCCACATCCTTGAGCTTCCCTGGTGGCTCAGTGGTAAATAACCTGCCTAAAATGCAGGAGATGCCCTTTCGTTCCCTGGGTTGAGACGGTCCCCTGGAGGAGGGAACGGCAACCCACTCTAGTATTTTGGCCTGGAGAATCCCGTGGCCGGAGGAGTCCATGGTGGGGTCTCAGAGTCAGACTCGACTGAGCACACACACAAGGCCATGTGCTTAGCCAGGGGGCGGTGAGCTCTAGGAGCCCAACGCCTGGGTCTGCCTTGTCACAGTTGCATTGTCAGTATCATCATCCTCCAGTTTCGTGGGAGGGGTGGGATTCAGGATCCTCCATGGATATGAAAATCTGGGGAGGCTTAAGTGATAGACCGAGAGTAGAGTCTTCTCTTTAGAAATGACTGAGGTTGGCCGAATCTGAGGATGAAGAACCCTGGATATGGAGGGTGACCATATATACTTGTTGAATGAGACAGAAATAAAAAGAGGCTAATGAAAGAGAAAGGAAAGGAGAGAGAGAGTTTGTAAAGATAAAGAAAGAGGATATAAATGGAGAAGGAGAAGAGGAAGGGAGGTCAGAGAGAAGACAAGAGAAGTCCATGCCTCCTACCTAGACTCAGAGCTAGTCTCTTCTGGCCTCTGTCACTCCTATAGTCCTTACGGTTCTCTAGGATGTGCCAGTGGAGAAGGCAGTGGCCCCCACTCCAGGACTCCTGCCGGAAAACCCCATGGACAGAGGAGCCTGGTGGGCTGCAGTCCATGGGGTCAAGAAGAGTCGGACACGACTGAGCGACTTCACTTTCACTTTTCACGTTCATGCATTGGAGAAGGAAATGGCAACCCACTCCAGTGTTCTTGCCTGGAGAATCCCAGGGACGGGGGTGCCTGGTGGGCTGCCGTCTATGGGGTCGCACAGAGTCAGACACAACGGAAGCGACTTAGCAGCAGGATGTGCCAGACACTGTTCTAGATTTTCACAACACATCAGCAAACGAAAGCCACAAAGACTCCAGACTTTGTGGCACTTACATTTTGATAAAGAGAATCATATGATTAAAATGAACTTAAAAATAAGAAAATAATATATTAGTAAATAATAAATATTATGTATAAAGATAGCAGAATAGAATAAGGGCAGGGATTCTTATCCTGGAGTTCTGTATCCATGAGGGGTTCATGGATAGAATTTAGGAGATCTGTGAACTTACATGGGGAAAAGAAATGACTTCTTTATTTTTATGAACCTTATACCTTAAAATCTGACTAAAGGCAGCTAACCACAGGAGAAACTGCAGAACTTGTGACGTGTTAACAGTGGAAGTCACAGGTATTTTCATATCGTATTGACAGTTGCTATGGGTGTCTTGAATTATTTTTCATATTCATTAAATTTTATAACTATTGAGCCTGTAGTTAGATTTTGTTATTTAATGTCTTTAATCAATAAAGAAACATACATTTGGTAAGTGTCTCAGTATGATTAGATTTTTTTGTAACCTTACGTATCTTTCTAAATGCATCTTAAAGCATTTCTCTAAGAAGCCTGTCCCTAGGCTCCACCAGACTGTCCGGGGAGTTCATGGCAGAAAAAAGGTTAAGAACATGGGGGAAGGGAAATGGGGTGCAGCAGAGGACAACGGGGGTGAGTAGACAGGGCGGGCAGAGTCAGTCTCACGCCTAATGTCCTCTTGAGCGATGCAGTCCGTGCTCTCCTGGGCCGCCCCCAGGCACAGCCTTGTCTTTGCCCTAAATTCAGACTCAGGTGCCCCGTGATGTATTCTTGTTATTCACCAATGTGTTTTCCCAATGAAAGAACTCTGACCTCTCCCTGCCGCTCACCACCTTCTCCCCTCAGTGGTTACTTACCACAGGATATAACACCTGGGCTTCCCAGGTGGTGCTAGTGGTAAAGAACTGGCTGCCAATGCAGGAGGCATAAGAGATGCAGGTTCGATCCCTCGGTCAGGAAGATGCCCTGGAGGAGGACATGGAAACCCACTCCAGTACCCTTGCCTGAGAAATCCCGTGGACAGAGGAGCCTGGTGGACTAGGGCTACAGTTCATGGGGTCGTAAAGAGTCAGACAAGACTGAAGTGACTCAGCACGCATAACATTCAGGAGTTTAGAATCAACAAAACAGGGTCGAAAGAACACAAGGAAATTCAAGAAGATTAAAAAGAAATCTTTTTGTTGTTGTTCTGCCTTCTATTGAAACATCCAACTCAACTAGACAAATTAATCAGCAGTATATGTCTCCTCAAGAAAAGATAGGCAAATCGGCAGTTTCTGAGTGTTGATGAAGTGTATCACCTATAGCGAATAGAATGTGAGCTGAAGATACTGCCATGTTTGAAAACAAATTTTTAAAGATTCAAATTTATCTCACATGTACAGTGAAAGCCCTCAAGCTTTTGTGACAAAAGATCCTTTTTTAAACACAAAAAATTACACCTTGAGGCTGCTGAAGAGTTTTAAAAAATCTACAAATAGACTAAAAAATAAAACTATCTGGAAATCACAAAATTAAATTTTTCCTTATACAAATGAAGATGCTGTGAGCTATAAGTTGGGGGCTTCCCTGGTGGCTCAGCAGTTAAAAAAAAAAAAAACTCCACCTACAATATAGGAGATGAGGGTTTGATCTCTAGGTAAGGAAGATCCCCTGGAGGAGGAAATGGCAACCCACTCCAGTATTCTCACTGAGAAAATCCCATGGACAGAGGAATCTGACAGGCTGCAGTCTCTAAGGTCACAAGAGTTAGACACAAGTGAATGACTGAGCACCCACACACACAAGCTGTAAGTTACAACATCTCCGGCTGAAGGAGACTTATGACCTCCCTCCTCTGATTTAACAAGAAGCTTGAAAATTAGAGGTTCATGCCCAAGATGTCAAGGCTCTGGGTTGGCACCTAACACAGGCTTTTCTCATACCAGTGGCTGCCCCAGACCAGCGGCTGTTGAATCTGCCTTCTGTAACTGTAGTCCTTAGTGAATGAATTTAAAATGCAGATCCCCAGGCACTACCCCAGAGATTCCCGAGTCAGTAGGCTTGAGGTTCCCCCCTGAGAAATCTATGTCTTTAGAAAACCCCTCTGGAGTTTTGAAGCAGGTGACCCAAGGACCTCACTTTGAGAAATACCATGTATCACCTCTCCCTATGTGATCTCCTCACTCCTAGGGATTAGTCATCCATTTTATACTGATGACTCAAAATTCTATCGCCCAGGTCCCTACACCCACTTGGCAACTGAGCATCCCTATCTGCATATTTCATAGGAACCTTTAACTCAGCAGTTCAAAATTGAACTCATTTTCTCCCCACACCTGGCATATATAGAATAAAGCCCAAATTCCTTGACTTGGCATCCAAGACCCTGCTTCGTCTTCAGCCCCTTCCCTGACCACCACCTGGGCCTTCTTCTCCAAGTTTAGCAACACTCTGACTTCTTGCAGATCCTGGACACACATGTCTTTCCACATATTGTCCCCTGGGCAGAATTCATGCTGCTGGACTCAGGCACCAATCTTCCCCTGCCTATAAACACACTCCTTGCTATTTGTCCTTCTGTGCCATCTTTTGACCACATGCATCCTTTAATTGCTGTGCTCACCATCCTGTATTACACTCTTTACCTGGCAGTTTTGAACCTGAGCTCCTTGGAAGTGGGTAAAGGGGCTCTGTGCCTTATTCTTTTTTTACTCTCACCTCTTGTGTAGAGTCTAACACAGAGTAAGCAATCACCGAACATTTGATGAACTGAATTTCTTGGTGAAAAAGAAAGGAAGGAAGGAAGAGAGAAAGAAAGACAGGAAGAGAGAAGCTTGATTTGGAAAGTTGAAAGGAAATTCTAGAAGTGCTTTGTTATGAAAAGGGAGGGGATTGACTCAAGTAGGATGAAGGGATTAACGGCGCCTAACTATTGTTTGTCTAGAGATCGGCCGGGGGAGGGGCTGAAGAAGGGCATTTCGACTGGCATCCAAGAATTCACTGCAGAGTCGGCCCTGCCAGCCCTCAGCCGTTAAGGTCAGTCTCCCTCCAGGGGTTGCCACCAAGGGGCAGTCTTACTTTCATGCTGGTGGGAGGAGACTTCATGACACAATTTTTGCACAGCACAAAACTGCTCAATCCCACTGATTAATCAGAGCTAGCTTTAACTTGGTTTAACAGGACCCTTGGGCTTTTTCAAAGCTCTCCTGTGCCCACCCCCTTTTCCATATCCGCTCCTGGGCTGATGGCTTCTCTCTGTATCCCTGTCTTCCTAGTATGTCCAAGTTCAGCCTAGACTGCAAGTCAGGCAAACCAAGCTGTTATCCATCTCCTCTCGTCACAAACATTTTGCTGCGGGGCTGGATTGCTTTTCTCCTCAGATCTGCCCTAACCTACCATTCCTGAAACCTCTAACCAAACGCCCTATCTTCTGTGTGTCTACATCACACCTTCTTTTACCCTCATAGGCTGATTATGGTTTGGGATATTTTTTGTTTGTTTTCTTCTCTTTTCTGCTGAAGGTTGTTCCCTCTCTCTGCCTTTCCTGAATCCCTGTTCAGGTGTCTGATCATTTTTCTTCTAGGAGCAGAAGTGGAAAATGAATGATGTTTCCCTATTCCCCTAATCTTGTAATTCCCCCAAGGCTGCCATTTCCACAATCAGATTCCTTTCACCCTGCCAAGCCTCACTCTACCCTTTGCCCTTAAAGCCACAGCTCCTGTTTTTCCCGGTTTGAGGGCAGTGTCTAGCCTTTCCCATCCTCTGTGGTATAATACCTTGCCTCGGAAGGTTTTGTTTCAGGAGTGTCTTGTAGTTATTAAACATCAGTTCTGCGCAAAATGTCTCATTTAAGACAATCAAAGGTTTAAAGCAGAAATATGAAGTAATTTCTTTTTTAAAAAATTATTTATTTAATTTTTGGCTGTGCTGGATCTTCATTGCTGCCCGCGGCTCTTCTCTAGTCTCGGTGCTCAGGTTTCTCACTCCAGTGGCTCCTCTTGTCGAGGAGCGCAGGCTCTAGGGCCGGGCTTCAGTAGTCGCAGCATGTGGGATGAGCAGTTGTGACTCCCGGGCTCTACAGCAGAGACTCAATAGTCGTGGCAAAGGGGCTGAGTTGCTCCTTGGCACTGAGATCCCCTCAGATCAGGGATCAGATGGGTGGTCTCCTGCATCAGCAGGTAGATTCTTGACCACTGAGTCACCAGGGAAGCCCAGTAATGTCTTAAGAATAACTTAAAGCAAATATAGGCTTGTATTGGGACTTGTTAAGAAACATAATCATAAAAAGGAGGAAAGGAGAGAAGAAATCATGTGTGGAAGAGGGAGAAAGACGCCGAGAAAAAGAAGATAAGACAGATACACCGTCAAAGGGGCAGAGGGAAACACACAAAGAACAAGAGGGCCAAAGAGAGGCGTGATCTGAAAAGAAAAAAGTGAATCACCTCCCTCCCATGCACAGCCACATCCTCAAAGATAAAGCCACAGGCTCCCACCCAGAAATAAGGACCAGGAAGGAAAACGAGGGTAGCACACAGCAAGTCTGAGTGAGGGACAGCCGGCTCAAGCATCGGACGGCGAACACCCTGAGAGGAAGAACAAGACACGCACACCTGAATACACACACCTCACAGAGAAATGTCTCCATCTTGTGGCCTCAAGAATAGTGTGACGCTGTGCATTTTCACAACTACAGGCACAAACAAAGAAAAGACCTTTCATCACTGGTTCTGTGAGCAACATGAACTTGAAATGAGCTCCAAGCTCCCCATGTTTACTCTACTAACCCCTGAGAAAGATCGTGCCATTTTGTAGAAAGGCAAATGAAGAAGAGAGAACTGCTGTAGAGGATTACTATATCCTTTCCAGCTCTCTTGCCTCTGCTCATGCTTCTCAAGATACTGAAGTTAAGTGGTCTTTCGGCAAACCAGAGTTCTCTGTAGCGTAAAATATTGGATTTGTTAAATGAGCTAATATTTGTTAACTTCTTAGGTGGCTCAAATGGTAAAGAATTTGCCTGCAATGCAGGAGACCTGGGTTCGATCCCTGGGTTAGGAAGACCCCCTGGAGAAAGGAATGGTTATCCACTCCAGTATGCTTGCCTGGGAAATCCCATGGATGGAGGAGCCTGGAGGGCTACAGTCCATGGGGTCACAAAGAATCAGACAGGACTGAGCAGCTAACAGTGGAACACTGTCTAGGAGCTCATGTGTTTATTAAATAAGCAAAATCCAATGCCTACAGTCTGAACCAATCATGCTAGCTCCTGGCCCTATCTCAGGTCTTAGTGCCCTCTGCTGGTATCTCTCTGACCCTTCTCCCCTCCTCCCGTCTCCATCTATCAAACCCTGCACATTCTTTTCAGCTGAATTAAGAATCCTACATTTGCCCCATAATTAGTCTCACGAAAGGCACTAATGTCACTCTTGTTGCTCAGTCCTTTGGACGCCCCCCACCTGCGTCTCGTGTGACCTCTGATTAGCACGGCTGACCTCACCCCCGTTTGCAGTGGTTTCTGCCCTGGGATGTCAAGGGGCTGTGCACTGAAGCTGTCCTGCTTCTTCCCTGCTTTCTCCTGTTCTTTTCTCTCTTTCCGTCTTTCAGACGCTGATGCCCTGCGGGCCTCCGTCTCAGACTCTTTCCCTTCCAGCTCTCAGGCTGCCCCTCAGTGGCATTTCACTGTGTGGTTTATATCCCACTCTCACCTGATTGCAATCACTGGAGAGAAGAGAAACAGGGAAGTGGACTCAACCTGCCAGTTCATGAAAACATACCTAAATACACTCAAAGAACATCTCCCCACCTATGCGATGCCAAGTGTGCTGGCTCAGCTGACTGTCTTCTGCTGAAGTTGTGTATCACGTGGTTAAGCTTTGGCCACAGTGACTAAAGAGCAGGTGGGGGGAAGGGGCCTTGTCTATTGGCTCCATCATCTTCTCCTTTTATGGGACTCCAGTTCCAGGCTCATTTCCTCCTTCCTGTGGGAAGGAAGCTGCCCTCAAGATGTTTCTACTGGGCACAAGTGATCTTTCTTCACTTTAATTCACCTCCTAGGGGGTGTATATTAGTTTGCTTGGACTGCTACACTGCAGGCAGCTTTAACAATGGAAAATAATTTTATCACAGTTCTGGAGGCTCTGAGATCAAAGCTTTGACAGGGTTGGTTTTTTCTTAGACCTCTCTCCTTGGCTTGCAGAGGGCCTCCTTTTCCATGTCTTCACATGATCTTTCCTCTTTATGTTTCTGTCCTAATTCCCTTTTTAGAAGGACCCCAGTTGTACTGGATTAGGGTCCACTCAAATGACCTTCCTTTAACTCAGTTACCTCTTAAAGGCCCCCCCCATCTCCAAATACAGTCACCATCTGAGACACTCGGGCGTCAGGGTTTTAGCATATGAATTTTGGGAGGACAGAGGAGGCATCCCAGAGAGTGAGACTGCCTAGAGTCACTCATGGCTAGACAGCAGCTGGGACGAAGCTAGAAGCAGCTACTAGACATGGATGAGTGCAAGCTCTGAGCCGAGGGACATGCAAACAAGTGTGTCATGGACCTTGCCCCAGGATGCTGCCAACCCAGTTGTGGGGACAGGGTGCTGATACAGAAAAGAAGAGTCAGCCATCTAGACTGGAGTGTGCAGAGCACAACAGAGTGTGTATAACAGGCAGGAACTGTGCTTCCTAGAAGAAGAAGAGATAAACATCAGCCAGATTGGTCACAGGGAGGTTTTCATGATAAAAATAACCACCTTTTATGGAACTCTACTATCTGTCAGCCCTTTGTACACATTTTATCTCTAATCTAATCCCACCCCAGGGGCTGTGGGGAGGACTGTACAAAATCAGTCACACCAAGTTCTTGGTGTTGTGCTTGGCATAAGGGAGCAAATGACAGCTAATTATTCATCAAACAAATATTTGTGCAGTACCTGCCATGTGTCGGGCAATGTGCTCATTGCTGGGGATAGAACGTTAGCCAAGATGGTCTCTGTCTCCATTGAGCTTACAGTTTACGTGCATTATCCAGTATGGTAGCCATTAACCATATGTTGGCTATTAAAATTAACTAAAATGAAAAATTCAGTTCTTCAGTCACACCAGCCACACTTTATGCACTCCACAGCCACCAAGGGTTACATTTCCATTCCTGTAGAAAGCTCTATTTGGTAATACTGGAAAGGGATGAGAGATAAAACCTGTATGGTAAAGGTCATGATAGAGACTTACAGGTAGCATGGAGGAACAATTACTATTCATGTTATAATCAAGATGTGGAAACTAAAGCTCCGAGATGATAAACTATTTGATCAAATTCACACAGCTACTAAGTGGAAGAGCTGGGATTGGCTTGTCTCAATCTCCTGCTCCTTCAGGCTGTTTTGTGGAGGAAATGAGTCAGGCACAGGTAGAGTCTGTTTAAAGACAGAAGATGGAGAAGCCATTGTTGGTGGGGAAGTAGCAGCTTGGACAAAGGCACAGATGGGCAAGGCTGGCAGAGGACCATGAGGGAACCAGTCCGGCTGGAGAGGCAGTGACTTGCTGAACTCACCTCATGCACTTTAAAAGGTAAGTCAGAGCCTGCCTGCCTTGATTAAGAGCCAAGAAGCAAGGAAATTCAGCCCTGAGCACAGAGGTTGACTCTTTGAAGGATGTTAGCAGGAGCATAGAGAAGGCAATGGCATCCCACTCCGGTACTCTTGCCTGGAAACTCCCATGGATGGAGGAGACTGGTAGGCTGCAGTCCATGGGGTCACTGAGTCAGACATGACTGAGCAACTTCACTTTCACTTTTCACTTTCATGCATTGGAGAAGGAAATGGCAACCCACTCCAGTGTTCTTGCCTGGAGAATCCCAGGGATGGCGGAGCCCAATGGGCTCCCGTCTGTGGAGTCGGACACGACTGAAGCAACTTAGCAGCAGCAGGAGCATGGCATGGACAGAGCTGTGTGTTTTGAAGGTGGAAGTGCTTAGGGTAAACGGGGCTGTGACCTGTAGACGACAGGGGGATAGAAGGACGGGATGAATGATGGTGTAAAGCAAAAAACACCAGAGTGGGACCAAGAGCTTAACCCCAAGGTTGATTGATTAATTGATTGATTTTACTTTCTCCCTTTTTTTAAATTTTAGTTTTATTGGAGTATAGTGATTTACAATGTGTTAGTTTCAGGTGTACAGCAAAATAATTTCAGTTATATATATACATATATTCATTCTTTTTCAGATTCTTTTCTCACATAGGTTATCACAGAATATTAAGTAGAGTTCCCTGTGTTATACAGTACGTCCTTTTGGTTATCTTATATATAGTTGTGTGCATATGTCCATAAGTTTGTTTTCAATATCTGTAAGTCTGTTTCTTTTTTTGTAAATAAGTTCATCTATATCATTTTAAAAATTAGATTCCACATATGAGTGACATCATGTGATATTTGTCCTTCTCTCTGACTTACTTCACCCTGTATGATAATGTCTGGATCCATCTACATTGCTGCAACTGGCATTATTTCATTCTTTTTTATGGCTGAGTAATATTTCATTGTATATATGTGCCACATTTTTATCCATTCTTCTGTTGACGGACATTTAGGTTGATTCGGTGTCTTGGCTATTATGAATAGCGCTGCAATGAACACTGTGGGGCATGTATTTCTTCCAATTATGGTTTTCTTCAGATATACACCCATGAGTGGGATTGCTGGATCATATGGTAGTTCTAATTTTTAGTTTTAAAAGGAATCTCCATACTGAACCCCAAGATTTAACACTGTGTTTCACTGGACAATATACTTCATTTCCCTGGGCCTCATCCTTTCAGTTCTAAAAGGGCATGGCTGGCCCAGATGATTTCTGAGAGCCCCTTCAGCAGTGGTAGTCAAGGATCCTGCAAATCAGAATGACATTAGACTCAGAGAAGCAGTGCAAAGTGTAGCACTGAATAAGGGGGCAAGGAAAACAGAGTCAGCGTCATCCGTGGCAGAGGGGGAATGATGTGCTACTAACAAAACAAGGTGAGTGTATAATAGGGCTTGTCTTTGAGGGGTTTTAAGAGGGGGTTTGTCACAGGGTATGGAGATGGGGAAGGATAAGTAAGATGTGGCAGGAAAGTAATGGTTTGTTCATTATTTTACATCCCCCAAATACAGACTTTAAACTTTTTTTTTTTTTTGGACCCATGACCCACAGCAGGAAATACAACTTGTATCCTGGTCCAGTACAGTTGTCCAGTATATATAACTGAAACAAAGGGTTTATGAAACAAATAATTATTCTAAGGGCAGTGGCATCTAATACTTTCTATTCTAGTACATTTCATTATTTTAAAAAGTTGGTTGCCGTCCATTGAATGTCTGTTATGATCAATTACTGCGTCACGACCCACAGTTTTAAAAACACTGCCTAAGAGGAAGATGAAGTCTTCTTAAGTTGGGGGCGATGGCAGGCATCCCATCAAAGAACCCAAGACTAGCTGCAGGAGAGGACTGGCAAGCCTCGGGGCTGGGGAGTCTGGAGCGCGTCTGAAGCCCTGTGAGGCGTGAGTGTTGAAGGCAGAGGCCTGGGAAACAATCGGTGGCAACCACTCGTCTAGGTGATAGGGGTTAGGGGATTAACCCTCCAGACCTCGTAGACCTGAGGATGGGGGCGGAAACCAGATTCCCGCAGGAATCCAGCGAACACCCGAAGGCTGCATTTCATAAACGTGCGCCGAATGGCTCCGGCATCTCTGACCTCATTTGGATTTCCAAAGCTCCTCCACTCACTCGAGAGTCCGGGGAGGACCGCGTGCGCCCACTCCTCCATTCATTCATTCATTCCAAACCCATCTCGGGGAGCGCCAACCAGGTGCGAGAAAGGGCGAGCCGGCGGCGGCCGAGGCTCCCCTTCCAGTCGGTTCCCCTCCCGCCCAGCTCGCGCGCACACAAAGTTCTGGCTGCCACCCCCGCGGGCCGGCTCCCCCTTGCCAATCAGAACCAATGCGCGTGCACCGCCGCCCCGCGGAGCCGCCTAACCCCCGCGGCTTCCCGGGATCCGCCCCCCACCCACCCTCTCCCCGCACCGGCCCGGCCGCTCCTGCCCTGCGCTCGGCCTTCCCCGCCTCGCATCCGTGCCATCGGCGCTCGATTGCGCGCGGACTCCTCGCTCCGGGCTCGCTCGTCGCTCGCGCTCGGCCGCAGCTCCCGCCCCCGGCCCCCGCC